>MNCI01030576.1:121946-144101 GCA_015680685.1 Gnetum montanum | reverse complement strand
AGATGTGAGATGATGGGGCAACATCCCTTAGGATGGTCATAATGGTAGATCTCACATCCACCGTCATCGTCTGTGTCAGAATCCTCAGCCACATCAGAGTTAGTGATTTTTCCCTTACCCTTGTTATGTGCAGGGCCTAAATCTCTCCACTTTTTCATACCTTTGTCACTACTTTGTTCAACCTTAGACTCTTCTACAATTTTCAAGACTGTTTCAATCTTAGAGTTTAAGGAACTCCATACATCATCTACCTTAGCCACTAATTCTATCATTAATTGTTTGATCGGAAAGGTTTTTCGGTTCACCAATTCTTCGATCGGTGACTCATTCTCTTCATCACAGAATTTCACTTCTTTCTTTCGAAGGGAGGGGTCGCGGTTGTATTTTTCTGCACTTTCCCTTTTGCGTAGCTCATCCTCTTCATTTGCTACTTGCTCCAACAAGCTACGAACTTCATGGGCTCTAAGTTGTGAGAGTCTCCCTTGGACGTAAGTTCCATGGGTTCTTCTAGTTTCATTCCTTAGCCCATCCACAATGTGGCGAAGTTGATCCCGTTGAGCGTACCCATGGCCCGGGCAATGATGTAACAATGTAGCATCCAAGGGTTCGTGTGTACCTTGCTTCTAGCCTTGGATTTGCTTACACAAATTGAACACTCTAGAGTACGTTTGATACTTCTCGTTGAACAGTTCTAGCATCGTACTCCACCTCCTGATGGTTTCCAGTTCTAAGGACCAGTACCAGCTCTCTGCTTCTTTGGTGAGTGTCCTTGGGAACAACTTAAGCTTTTGCCACTCATTTTCTATATTCTACAAGGCACAAGCATCGTGGAATTCCCGTAAATGATTTTGTGGATCAGCACTGTATCCCCCTTCAAATCGTGGGATGCTATTCATGTCTAAATGCTTGATCCAGCTATCCTTTAAATGCCTTGTGGGAATCCTAACTACCTTCGTTATGTCAAGCATACTTTGGGTTGCGAGTAGGGGCTCGTTATGATTGTCTCCTTCATGACACCTCTGATGTTGACGTTGTTCCCTACTCTCCCTACGTCCTTGCCCTTGTCCTCTCTCTCGACTTTCCTGTCAAGGTCTTTCATCCTTTTTACTTTTATCCTCACCTTTATGTTCATGGTGGCTGCACCCAGATGTGGAAGGAGAGGATGAGTGATAGGATGAAGGAGAAGAAGAAGGGGAACCATCACCATGACGATGTTTCTTGCCTTCTCTTTGGTTGCTACGGCCCTGATCATTGTGATGATTAAAGTGCCTGTCCTTAGCATGAGTGGTTGTTCCTTCTATGAATAGTTGGTGTTCACAGGAATCAGAACCAGGGATATGTATCGTTGATCGTAGGTTCTGATACTCAACCTCCTCACCATCATTAGGAGGGGGAACATCTTTTGCTAAAGAACCCATGATAAAGGGCTCCTCGTCTCCTATCTTGCTAAGGACGTGCAGGACCTTGCCCTTCAATAGTGCATGTTGGCTCTCCTGCCTTAAGTCCCTCATACATTGGGCATTTTTGGAATAATAATCCCTCATATCAAAGTCTTCTGCAACATATTCAGCAAATAGTTCTTGCATGCCAATCTGTGCCAAAGCACGGAAAAGCATCCGGGGGGCTGATCGATCTAGAGGTAACACAATGTTACCATGAAAATCTCTCCACTGCAACTGTTCATCTTGATGAAGAATAAAATTAAAATCTAGAATATACTTATCGGGATGAGTATAAACTATCTTGTATTGTTTAGGATTTGGCTGTTTTTGGTTATGTCTTTTATCTTGTCGACTGTCTCGTGTGTGATCCTTAGGTGGTGAGTTGCCCTTATGAGAAAAAGGCATTTTTATCGGTGTACTAATTCACTGTTATATAATTTTTTCTCTTTTGATTAACCCAAAGGTTCATTAAGGCTCACAACGATGTGAGTGATATCCCTTATGTTCTACTCGGCGCACAAACACTTAGTCCCCAGAAACGACACCAATGATGAGTGGCGAGGTACTCCTACACTCAACCATACAAAACGAGCGTAGCACGTGCGATCTGGTCGAACTTCATAGACTAAATGCCTAAATGCCCCATTGAACACTTGGGGTTAATCATTCGTTGTCTTCCCATACTTACTTGTTGTTGTCACGGTGTATGGTTAAGTAAGTCCAAGGTATATGATTTTTTTGGTCTTTTTTGGTTTTATCTCCTATGCTATGAGGTGAAGGGTTGAGAAACTAACTAATTCTAACTAAGGACCTAAGTCTAAATTAACTAGCATCAGCATCTATTCCCACTTACCGTACACACCCTGAACTATGCAACTGTGGCTACCAAACACTAATCGTTACTGGGATCACCACACGTAACGCACGTGCTCGAAGTGGTCGTACTAAGGCACCTAACTAGCCTAAGTGTGATGAGCAGCTAATTCCTTGACTAGCCGTACACATCTGTAGATGCTCATAATCAAGTCGTACTCATCCTGCATTCTAGGAGACAAGGGTGAGAGAATCTAATCACGATGAGTAGCCGATTCCTTGGTTAGTCGTACACATTCATTAATGCTTGTAACCAAGTCGTACTCATGCCACGTTACTAGGAAAATAGTAAATAACATTAAATAAAATCCTATTCCATGCACTGCAAGGTTTATCCACAAAGCTCTTCTTTATTGCCGTACACAACTTGCGTTCAGGTACAAAGCTACTCGAATAAAGATCCATTCACTTGGGGACTCCTACTGCGGGCACATGGAAAATATTCTATCTCTAGAGTGATCAAACTACCAAAGCTTAGCTACTTCTAGCCTAGGATGAGAAATGAGGTGAGTGCCACCTCTTATTTATAGATTTGGTGGTGGACCGTGATATCACGTAAGCGACATTGCAGGGGAAGACGTGATATCGCGGTGCATGCGATATCATGTCTCATCATCCATCTTCCACTTTCAATTCTAAGATAATTCAAACTTAAGTGAAGCTTGCTGATGGTACTCCAAAACTTAATTCTGCATCTAATTTTATCTCGTAATATAATAATGTTAAAACATTTTGCTTAACCAATTGGTGAATATGCTTAGCATTGTGCTACACTTCCTCCCAAGGAGTATTTCATTTTCTCAACTATTGCATTCCTTGAAAACACCAACCATGGTTTCATGAATCCTCAAGGACTACTTTAGAGAATTTGTCTTACCTTAAGATATGCAAGCTATGAGTGTATACAATGACTTGGTAGAAGGCTCATGCTTCTAAAGGTAATTAATCATATTCACATGATAACATTTAGTAAGGTATTTGCATCTTCACCCTTAACACATCGAACAGAAATGTCTTTTTTACACTTTTTCAATATCTTTCCAAAGTCTTGCACTAAGTCCAAGTCCCCAAATAGCACATCCATACAATGCAATATGATAAGTGATAGTATGAAAAATTTGTTTTTTGACCTCCCAAAACCAAAGTTCTAAATTTTTGTACGTATTTTTGAAAGCATACAAAGCCTTGAAACATTCTAGTATTTTTCTTTGATACACTTCCCCCACTTGTAACTATTTATATAAATGAGATCTAAATATTTCTAAAAATATATTATTTACACATTAGTACCTTTAAAATAAAAGTTAGAATAGGTATTTTTACCAAAGATCTACCTTACCAAAGGCTAGTTTTCTAAATCTAACATTCTTGGTTTATCTTTTTATTTACAAATATAATATAAATAGCAAAAGTGCATTGTTAGAAAGCTACAACCTTGAAGTTTTAACGCCATTGGCACTTAAAAATTTTTATTACTGAATAAGTCTCTTACATTATGCTAAGTATCTTTATTTCATAGTTTCTTTCATATTTTCTTTATAAAGCTTAATGTTCCTTGAACATGATGTTAACCAACTTTTAATTTATCCCATGATTTTTTCCTAGATAGAATTAAGGATTTATATGTACACCATTACAACTTAGCCATATCAAAGCACTGTCAATTATTAGTTCATAAACCAAGAAAAAAAAAGCTCGTATAAACAATAAACAAGTTGGAAAACAAAGGGTTTGACAAACGAAAATGGCAACTTATTCATGTATCAATTTTCTATCCTACCTTAACATAAAGTTGTGTTACAAGATGATACTCTTGAATAGTTTTGAAAAGAAAGGATCTGCCCAAGGCAAATCACATTGAAGCCTGAGCTTCAGCGTAGCCAACCAATAAAGGGTTTTTCCTACTCAAATTATGCGCTGGCCATTCCTACATATCAAGATCTTCCTTTGGCATCCACTCAAATGTGCTGAATAGCTTTGCATAATTTGTCCATTTATTTTGCAACTAGTCAATGTTTCATTTGTTGTTCATAATCAAATGAATATTTTGAAAACTATTAAACCTTAATTGACCATTGTGAAGGTAAAAATTGTTGAAAGTGTTAGGAATTGAAAAAGGAGAAAAAAAGAAATAAAAGATCACAAAAAAACACACAAAACATGAAAGATTTTACATGGTTCGGCTTAATTTTTCCTATGTCCATGGCTGCACTAGGATTTTTATTGATTTCTAAGGTTTCACAATGATGCACTCATTCTCCACCAAAGGAAGGCACATTACACTTATATATATAACTAGGATTTTTAACTTTCCAAACATAAATACCTAAATTTTCTAGCTTTCCTTCCAAATTAATAACTAGTATATTTAGCTTTCCAAGTTTTAGCCTTCCAAATTAATAGCTAGAAATTTTAGCTTTCCAAAAATGAAGGGAAAAAATCATACTCCATTCTTAACAATCTCTCACTTGGAGGCTAATTTTTAGAATCCAATAACGAAACATTGTAACTTTGTTGCCCCATAAAAAAATGGTTACCTAGTGTGGTTTCTCCTCATCATTAACCTTGGAGGCCAACTGAAGTAGTTCACAGCATCAGTTTATCCATGAAAAAAACTTTGGTCATCATGTCTTATGGGTTCTTTGATCTAAGAATCTTCTTTAATAATAATACACCATCACTTATCAATCCACAAATGTGGTGATACCTCAAATGAATATGCTTTGATCTTGCATGGAATGCTAGATTTTTAGCAAGATGAATGGCACTTTACTATCACTATAAAGATGGAATACCCAACTCTTTCAGAAAATTCTTCAACTAAATTATTTCTTTACTAGCTTATGAAATAGCCATATATTTTGCTTCTGTGGTTGAGAGAGCAACACTTTTCTAAATTCTAGACATCCAACTAATAGCAGTACCACCCAAAGTCTAGACATAACTTGTTGTACTCCTTTTATTGTCCAAGTCTCCACCTAAATCAGCATTTGAGAACCCTTGTAAAGTAACATCATTATTCTTGAAAACAAAGTGCTATACTTGACATGCCTTTCAAGTATCTAAAAATCCACTTCACAACTTCCCAATGCTCCCTTCCTAGATATGCCATATACCTACTAACAACTCCCACTACATGAGCTATGTTTGACCTTGTACACACCATAGCATACATCAAGCTTTCAATTACTGAAGCATAAGGTACTCTAGCCATGTATTTTCTCTCCTCATCTTTCTTTGTTAATTGCTCCTTGGAGAGATGAAAATGGCTTTCCATAGGAGTATTTCCAATCTTAGCATCTTGAAGACTAAACCTGCTCAACAACTTTTCTATGTACTTTTCTTGAGATAGCTTTAGAAATCCCTCTAATCTATCTTTGGATATTCTCATCCCAAGTATTTTCTTAGTTGGCCCCAAGTCTCTCATCTTAAATTTTGCTGTTAATTTCTGCTTCAACCTATTGATCTCCTTCATACTAGACCCTATAATTAGCATATCATCAACATATAACAACAATATGATATAATAATCATCAAAATTATTGAAATAACATCAGTGATCCATCTTGCTTCTAACAAAGCCATTATCACATAGGAACCCATAAAGCTTCTTATACCATTGCCTAGGGGCCTGCTTTAACCCATACAAACTTTTCTTCAATTTACACACTAGATTTTCCTTCCCTAGAACTTGGAAGCCTTCTGTTTGTGCCATGTAAATGTCTTCTCCAAGGTCACCATGTAGGAATGTAGTCTTCACATCTAACTATTCCAAGTGTAGATTTTCTATAGCCATAATACTCCACACCAATTTGATAGTAGTTAACTTAACTACAGGAGAGAATATCTCATTGTAGTCAATCCCTTTCTTTTGTTGAAAGCCCTTAACTACTAATTTGGCCTTGTATCTCTTACTACCATCATGCTCATCTTTGACCTTATACACACACTTATTTTATAAGGTTTTATTTTCCTTTGAAAACTCAGTCAATGTCCATGTTTCATTATTCTCAAGGAAGTTCATCTCATCTTTCATGGCCAACTCCTACTTGACTGAATCTTTCACCTACATTGCTTCATCAAAATGCTTTGATTCCCCATCATTAGTCAAAAGTAAATAATGTAAAGAAGGAGAATACCATTGTGGATGTCTGATCACTCTATCTAATCTTCTTAATGAAGGCTCAGGGGTAACTGGTTTTGCTTCTGCACTCCCATTTTTAGGACTAGCTTGCACCCTTCTAGCCACATCATTTTCTGAAATTTCCCCCAACTCAATCTTGTCATGTTCTTTTGTCTATTCCCTTGCACACTTTGATTCTATGTCAATCTTGTCCTTAAACATCACATTTACATTAAAGGTAACATCCTTATGCCTTATGATCTTTTTATTCATAACCAATGAAAAAACACATTCTTGCTTTAGGACCAAGCTTATTTCTATCATTTAAATCAACATGCACATATGAGACACACCCAAAAATTCTCAAATATGAAAGATTTTCCTCCTTCCCAGTCCATACCTCCTTTAGTATTCTAAACCCCAATGGAACTAAAGGACCCTAATTAATGAGGTAGGTTATTGTGTTAATTGCATCTACCCAAAATTTCTTTGGTAGCCTAGAGTGGATTAGCATGCCCTTAGCTCTTTCATTCAAGGTTCTGCTCATCTAACCAATGACACCATTTTGCTTTAGAATTTTTAGAACTACCTTGATCATCTTGATCCCGTTTTCTAAATAGAAATTCTTGAATTCTTTGCTATCATATTCTTTTCCATTATCTAACCTCAGACATTTGATCTTCAAACCAGTTTGATTTTCTACTTTAGCTTTTTGCCTTTTAAATGTAGCAAACACATGAAATTTATGTTTGAGAAAATAAACCCATGCCTTTTTGGTGGAATCATCAATGAAGGTGACATAATAGCTTGAGCCTTTGGGAGACTTTACTAGAGCTGGCTCCCATACATCTGAATGCATCAATTCAAGCTTTTTAGTCTTTGATGTCCTCTATATCTTTGAGAAAGTAACCCTTTTTTGCTTTCCATAGACATAATCTTCACACAAGATAACATTAATAGACTTCAAATTTGGTAACCTCCCCTTTGAAGCTAATAACTTGATACCTTTTCATTCATGTGCCTAGTCTTTAGTGCCATAAGATCAAATCAATACCATAGTTAGAAACTACCACTGTATGTTTCTTTACTATCATCATGTACAATGTTTCCAACTTACTACCTCATGCAACAACCAAGGTTTCCTTGGTTATTGATGAAACATGGATTGGCTATGTCGACTAGGCCTCATTGACTAGGCCCCATCGCTGCATGATTTGATGCGTTGATGGTGGGGAACCCTTCTC
The DNA here is from genome assembly GCA_015680685.1 of Gnetum montanum. Lineage (NCBI taxonomy): Eukaryota > Viridiplantae > Streptophyta > Gnetopsida > Gnetales > Gnetaceae > Gnetum > Gnetum montanum. The sequence goes on along the minus strand of MNCI01030576.1, from coordinate 136,419 downwards.
TAGGAGTTTTTCATACAAAGAGACTCCTCTCTTTGAATTTGGTGAATGAGGTAAAAACAAAAACTTGCAATCCATGATACAGAATCTTGGTTTCATCAAGAATAGATCCCATGACAAAGGGGGATCCAAAGAGGGGAGTCATGGCAAGGATGCGAGTAAGCAGTGTGATCATGATCATGACCATGACCACTGAAGAGGGAGTTGCAGGCACCATGATGATGCTAGTTCTCCTTTCTCTTCACCTTCATCATCATCTTCCTCCTCTTCTGGCTTCAAATGCAATCATAGGGGACACGATCGTGATGGAGGTGACCAACAAGACTAAGATGATTGTACGGATGGTTGAGAAAGTTAAGATATGGGGTGTGGGCATTCAATAGAGGCCTATCACCATGAGAGAAGGGGTATTAGAGGACATTGTAGGCACTAGGGTCATGGTTATGATGAGCCTTTTCTTGCCACTTGAAGCATGCTAAACATCATAGAGGTAGTGAGAATTTTGACAAGGCATGTGAAAGATAGTAGGATCAAGTGAATGGATATAAACAACATCTCCAAGTTTGAAGGGGGATATTGCTCTGATCCACAAAATCATCTTTAGGCTTTTCACAATGTCTATGCCTTACAAAACATAGAAAATGATTGGAAAAAACTTAAGTTATTTCCCAGGAAACTCATCAAAGAAGTAGAAAGCTTGTACCAATCCTTGGATCCAGAATCAATACGTAGATGGAGTATAATGCTTGAACTATTCAATGATAATTATTAAACATACTTCCAAATGTTCAATTTGAGAAGGTAGATGCAAGGTTAAAAGCAAGAAACACATGAGTCCCTATATGTTGCCATGGGTATATATTATTCCTTATTACGCTGATGCCCTAGCCATGGTTATTCTTAGCAAGAGAAACTTCACCACATCATAGATGGGTTGTGCTCTGAAATAAGAAGAACTCTTGGGATCTACACCCAAGGAAGAATATAAGAATTAAGAGGTCATTAGATCCAAAGGTTCATCGAGCAGGTAGCAAAAGAAGAACAAGAGTTGAGGAAACACGAAAGTATAGAAGAATGGAATTAAGATCCTTCCATTTGCAAGAGGGAGGTTTGATTTTGTGACAGTGAAGAGGAATCACTAGTTGATGAGGTGGTCTACTGGAAAAACCTTGCCAATTCAAAACTTTACCTCTAAAATTTTGGCTAAGGTAGATTAGTTATGGAAATCTATGGATAGTAGATATCAAGATATTTCAAAAATTTCTGAAGAGTCCAAAGAACAAAGTAGTGATTGTGATTGTAGAAGGTGAAATGAAGTTGAACGTGTCAATCAAAGGGGTAAGGGCAAGATTTCTACAGTAGAGGAAGTTGCAAAAATTGAATCAAATAATGATGGTGGGTCCAACCTCTCCTAATATGAGGATTCTAAGGGGTGTTTCCCCATTATGTCACACTTACAGGAGTCTGGAATGTATGCTTTGGATCCACGATTAGCAAAAAAATAAATACCTAGAAGATTACCTTATCCTCAAGGAAATCCCAGGTAGTTCCATCAACAATAAGAATATTATCCAAGTGGAACTCCACCACAACCATACGAGCAATATCAATAGTGGTAGCAACCATAGTCATGGGCGCTGCCACTACCAAGGTAGCAATATCCTTACAGACAATCAGATCCATATGAGTATTAGGTTTAGAAAACCTTGTCTCCTTATGAATCTTCCAATCATATATCTCCTTTCCAACATCACTACTATCCTTATAAATACTATAGAACTTATTCTCTACATTTTAGGAGGGATACCACATTCCTACACCTATTCCTCCACCCTTGACATAGCTACCACCTACTTCATCCATGCAAGGTGAACTTCCAACCTAGCCATAACAACGCAATGCTACTAGGGCCATCAATCTAAAATCAATTAATCAACTAAGTGGTTCAAAACCTCATGCTCACAAAAGACCATTTTTCTAACCCAAAAACCCTATGAAGCCCTCACAAACTCAAGCAGCTAGTCACCCTACTCCTACCTCATCCTCTACAAACTATCCCATTGGAAACCCTTCAAACCAAATGCTACCTAAAATCCATACTGTTATGCTCACTTATGTCGTATCTAATTGTATTTGGGCTAGTAACCTTCCTAGGAAATTAGCTATTCATGGGAGTCCTCTTATCTATTTGCAAATTGCTGGAAATGAACCATGTAAAACTCTTCTTGATTTAGGTTTTGATGTGAACTTGATTTCTCATGAGATATATATTGCCTGGAATCTGCTGCCTCTTAAGAAGAGAAATATCCAATTGGAATTGGTAGATCAATCCATTATTGTTCCATTGGAACTAGTAGAAGACATTATGACCACTATCTATGGGTGGTCTTATCCTATCAATTTCCTAGTAATCAAGGTTGAGAATTGTAAGGAGACTTCCCAATCATTATTGGAAGGGCATGGATAAGCACTATTGATGCAAGAATTGGACATCAGAGATCTTTTCCTAGTGATATATAAGGAAAATGCATTTGTAAAGATTAAGAAGAAACAAGTTCCATGCATTGCATACAACGATATAGGATGCAATTGCATGTAGAAACTCTAGTTTTTGAAACGAGCATCTATTTTCACATGTAAGTAGTGTGCACATGAAGCAAATATTCAAAGGTGTCTACATGCAATAGCCACAAAATAAGAGGACACCCAGTGGTTGATTATTGATTTTGAAAGCAACACAATGTGCATGGAACCTACTAAGAGCCTAACATGCACTTATGTCATAGGCATGGATGAACTAGAGAAATTTTATCACCAACTCTATAATAATGAAAATGATGATACTAATTGGGAAGAGTTGGAGATTCCTAAGTGATGAGTGGAAAGGTACCCCTACACAAAACCATATGAATACGAGTGTTTCATGCATGATCTGGTTGAACTTCGCAGATGGGCTAGTTGTGGTATCTAGATAGTTACTCGTTGATCGCAATTCACTATCTTCCCACCTGGACTAGTATTGGATTTTTCATGTATGGTTTAGTTGAGAGTGAGGTGTATGATATGTTCCTAAACTAATGCTACTGCTGAAGGCAATAGAAAATAACTTTAATTAAACTAGGAGGAAAAGGGAGAGAGAGTTAAGCTAATAGGAGGTAGGGAGAGAGAATCTAAATTAGCCTAAGTACGATGAGCATCCGTTCCTTAATCATCTGTACACATCTTAGGCTTCATGCACAAATACCACTGGGATTACCAAGCGCATGGCCCGAGTACACTCCTGGGATACCAAGTAGTCACACGTAGATGCTCATGATTAAGTCACACTCATTCCATGTTTAATAACGATACTAATTAAGTAATTAAACTAAGTGAATGCTACAATGATGAAGTAATCTCGATCTTTATTTCTGGTCATGTGCATGTCCTAGTACATCACACTTGAATAAAGGTTGTCATACAATTACAATCATCACACTGTAGGCATGCACTGGGAGAGAGGGTTGAGAAGAACTAACAAATGACTGAAAAACTAACTAACTAAGAACTAATTTCTAACTGCCTCTTCCCATGTGCCTACATGTGTGTTTATAGGCCCATATAGGAACCACGATATGATGCACCTAATATTGCTTATGAGGTCGTGATATCGCATACCTAATAATAAGGGTCTAATGTTGGGACCCATCAGACCTGGTATCTTGTACCTGATATCAGGGGTTCGATAATAGGGGTCCGATAATAGGGATTTGATAATAGGACCTAACAAACCATGACTCATCATATCCCCATGACTGAATAACAACTCGTCCTTGAGTCAAAGAAAGTGAGGAACAAGTTCAATTGATTACACAGTGGATAGGTATGGGATTATTGACTGACTAGGAATTTATTTATGCCACAGTGAAGAATTAAACAAAATTTGGACACACACAAAAGAACTCATGGGGTTCCCAGCGGTGGTAGCTCCTCCATGGGTGCCTTTCCTTTTTTCTGCGCTCTAGGCTTCTGAGATTGATACCATTGAAGAAGTGCCTGACATTTCTCCTCTTCTATCCATGGATTATGAGCCATCCATGCTAATGTTTCAATTTTTTATGGAGCTAGCACTTTCCATGGACATGGAAGCTATGGGAACACTTGATTGGCCTTGACATGCCATGTCACAAATTGCCATCGTTCCTCTTCATAGGCTCAGGCCCTAACCTCTCCTCCATTTGCTTAGATAGATTGTGTAGTAACAAAGTTCTGTGATGGATGCTGAATGATTATTCCTCCTTCTCTACATGTTCTGCATGAGGTCCTTAGCCTCTACCTCTCCCTGGCTGTTCAATTGCACCTTGAAAAGGTCCTCCTTGTTGTCCTCTTTTAGGGGTCATCTATAATCACACAAAGATCAATTATAAGGTTAATAAAAGAAGTTCAATGATTTCATACCTTACTCATTTCCTTTAATAAATATTGAATTCTTTACTTAGTGTGATTTTAGAGTTAGAAATTTTTTTCAAGGAAGTTGCCCTAAAAGCTTAATGTTGGACCTGATTTGTTTAGGTGACACATAAAAGGATATGTAATGGTTTTAAGGAACGCTTGATAAAATGATGATAAAGGAAAGAATAGATTTGACAATGAAGTACTCGGAGGGTATAAAATGATGTGGTGGTGTGCAACAAGTACAAATTACAAAAGTCACGTAAGTGGATCCTCCCCAAAGCAGGTTCCAACCTATAATGCCCGTGCGTAACCACACCTTAAAATGTTCATAGGCACTAGAAGGGTTAAATGTAATCTACACTTATGAAATAAAACACATACATGTAGATACAACTATGATGAGGTATGAATTCTATGGTATACAAGACATAAGTCAAAAATACCCAAACAGTGAGATGAGGTGAATTGTAGAAGGGATTGCAGAGATTGAGACATGAGGTAATTGACCCAGGGCACAATGAATCCTGTGTGTAAGGCATGTTTAGTGTGTCATTAGCCTATCACTCCAAAACCAAGACCAAGTCCATTCCTTCAATCAATGACATCACATTGCTTCTTCCCATGATGGACAACCATAAGAGCATTGTGACAGCAAGGCATACAATCACTTAGCATTTCATTCAAGGGAGGAGTGATTTTGCGTTGTGGCACTCATTTGTTTTCTTTTTGTTTTGAAGTCAATGCTTAATCTAGAGAGGCCACCAACCTTCAGGCATGGGTGCATGTCTTTCTAGTGGGACCCCCTAGAACAGCATTGGGTTTTTCTTGATTGAGTGCCTTTATGACTCTTACTCCCATTTCTCGTTAGATCTACAAGGATCTTAGTACAAACAAACTACATGGTAACTCCTATAGATGTCACCAAAGAGAATCTGCAAGTCCCCTTGATGTCACACCCTAGCCATTCCCTCTTGATCCATCCTTCTTCGTTCCGGGTATAATGAACATAAAATTACTTTAAGTTTTAATGATTAGGAATATCATTGTACCTAGGGTAGAACCTCTTATTAATAGAATGGGTGAGTGGATGTTGTGGGCTCACTGTCCAAATAATTAGTCACCTAAAAATTGATAGCATAGAACAACACCTCAACCAATGAGTCACATGAATGTTTTGTTTGTAGATGAGATTACTTATAAAAAGATAAAAAGACAAAATAATAAATTAAAAAATGAAAAACTAGAAAACAAAAAAAATTGTAAAACTGAAGAAAATGAAAAATATTTATTAATCCTACCTATTAGAATGGATGATACCCCTTGTAGCTAAATGGTTGAGCATAGCGAGGATTAATATATGAAAGGTTGGGATCCTTGCATGTTGGACGTATTGGGATCTAGTCATATCCAAATCACTGGATGTCTTTTGATGTGGTGGTTGGAATGTACCTAGAGTGGGGTTCACACACTTGATTAATGTTGACATAGTGGGGCAAATTATAAGATGTGGTTGATCAATACGGGGTTGGCCCACTATGGCACACTTGACTGTAAGATGGTATGCAAGGATCAGTATGTCTCCCTACGTGGAAATATTCATTGGACCCCATAGTTGTTGGAGTATTGATTGGTGGCCCAAAGAAAGTAACACGAGGCATTGGGTTTATGGAGGAACATGCACCATAGTGTTGGACATGTGCTGGATTGGAGGATACAGTTGTCTCGGAACTATGATGTCCCTTCTTACGGTCATGTCTAAAGAAGGGATTCCTTCTATGTTGTAAAGGGTTACCACTATTATTGATAGTAGAAGCACAAGTAACATTCATGGGTTGATGCTATGGTACAAACCCTTCAGGTACAATTGGTGGCGATGTGGAAGGAGGTGAAGGATGAGAATATTGAAATTGAGGAGGAGTGTAAGGTACCCAAGGTGGTGGTCCTGTTGGAAAGGATATGGGTTGATAGTATTGAGGAGAATGATATTAATGTGGTGAGATAGAGGGTGTTGACTTGGTGGGGGAAATAGGATGTTGGACTTGATAAGCACTTAAATTCAGATGGTATGAAGGGTGTGACCAGTTTGGGGGTGGCCTCCCCCATGACTGGGATTGTTGCCACTGTGATTGAACACAGTATCTTTGTACAAACTCTGGGTGTAACACTCTTCCCAAATTCTCCTATAAATGTGACAAGATTGGGCATTGGCCCTTGGGGTGATCATACAGGCAGAGGTTGCATTGATACGTATGATTGGTAGTTGAGCTCTTGTTTTTTTCAACCCTTCTTTCCGATTATCTAAGGGTATTTTGTCCTACTTCTTGGTTCATCATAACTCTACCTCCAACAATGTTGGCATATTCTCCACATTTTTTATACATCCATTCCATCATCTTATTGATGTTTGCCTCAATTTCATCCAATGATTGTAATGCTGGCAAAGATGGTTCCTCCTCCTTGCGGTGAGTTGATTTCTCATCTTCATTATCATGGGCCCTTGTTGATTTAGGGTTTTGGACCTATTGATATTTTTCAACATTCTCCCATTTAGCCATTTCTCCTTCTTCTTTTGCTACCCACTTAATAAGCTCTTGGACTTGATGGGTTCGTAGCTTGTATAGTTGACCTCAAGCATACATCCTTAGGGTTTCCCCTGTTTCATTACGGAGCCCATCTATGATATGGTACATTAGCCATTCCTTAGAGAATCCATGGCCTGGGCAGTTATTTAACAATGCATAATATCTTTCTAAGGCCATGTCCAAGGGTTTATGTTGTGCTTGTTTCCATTCTTGGATTTGTCTCCTCAAGGCTGACACTCTTACATAACTTTGATATCATTTGTTGAAGAGTTCTACCATTGTTGGCCAACATCGAATTGATTTTGGTCTTAAGGACCTATACCATACTTTTTCTTGGCCAACGAGTGTTGTAGGAAAGAGCTTAAGTTTCTATCATCCATTATCAATGTTGTTCCATGCATAGGCATCGTGGAAGGCTTGTAAATTTTGTTGCTGATCTAAATCATAGCCTTCGAAAAACTTAGAAAAGTTGTTTAATTCAAGCCTAGGTAGATGGCTTTCTTTGTGATGCCTGCGGGATATTTCAAACAACCTTTTGTATATGCGTTAGGCCCTTAGTGGCCAGTAGGGGTTCATTGTCACTGGGTAGGTTATGCATTCATGAGTTGAGACAATGTTGTCTTCGTTTATGTTCATAGGAAACCCCTACATTAGATTGAGTACTCCAAAATTCAAATTCTTCATCATATAATTCGTTGGTTCTCCAATGAACTGCCCTACTAGTTGTTGCGTTATCATAGTCTTGTGAGAGAGACATGGTTGTAAATTTGTGTGTGATTTATTGAAATTAATTTCTTTCCTAAAAGATATATCGTTAATGCCTTGTTACAACGATCTTGTATGATGTAACTAATCTAAATAACTAGCACCATCCCTGGCAATGGTGGTAATGATGAGTGGCAAGGTACTCCTACACTCAACCATATGAATACGAGAGTTTCACACATGATCCGATCGAACTCTACAGATAGGCTAGTAGTGGTATCTAGATAGTTATTCATTGGTTGTAGTTCATTGTCTTCCCACCTGGACTAGTATTGACTTTCTCACGTATGGTTTAGTCTAGAGTGAGGTGTATGATATGTTCCTAAAATAATGCTACTTCTGAAGGCAATGGAAAATAACTTTAATAAAACTAGGAGGAAAAGGGAGAGAGAGTTAAGCTAATAGGAGGTAGGGAGAGAGAATCTAAATTATCCTAAGTATGATGAGCATCCATTCCTTAATCATCCGTACACATCTTAGGCCTCATGCACAAATACCACTGGGATTACCAAGTGCATGACCCGAGTACACTCCTGGGATACCAAGTAGTCACACGTAAATGCTCGTGATTAAGTCATACTCATTCTATGTTTAATAATGATAATAATTAAGTAATTAAACTAAGTGAATGCTAGAATTATGAAGTAATCTCGATCTTTATTTCTGGTCATGTGCATGTCCAAGTATGTCACACTTGAATAAAGGATGCTGTACAATTACAATCATCACACTGTAGGCATGCACTGGGAGAAAGTGTTTAGAAGAACTAACAAATGACTGAAAAAATAACTAACTAAGAACTAATTTCTATCTACCTCTTCCCATGTGCCTACATGTGTATTTATAGGCCCACATAGGAACCATGATATCGTGTACCCGATATCACTTGTGAGGTCACGATATCGCATACTCGATAATGGGGGTCCAATATTAGGGGTTCGATAACAGGACCTAATAGACCATGACTCATCACTAAGAATTTGAAACAAGAGCCCCTATAGTTGAAAACTCTACCTGCTGGCCTAGAATATGCATTCTTGAAAAATGGCAAGTCGATCATACTTAATGCCAAACTTGCGTCCAGAAAAAAGTGAAACTATTGAAAGTGGTCAATAGATGGCCAACAACCTTTGACTGGTCATATCCTAAACTAACTAGAATTGATCCATGGATATGCTAACACTGCATTTTTATTGATCCATCCATAAAGCTAAGGAGGCAATGACAATGAAAATTGCAGAAAATTGTGAAAGAGGAGATTGAGCAACTCCTTAAGCCAAGGGTCATCTACCCCATTGCAAATAGTGAGTGGGCCAGCCTACTCATGATAGTGCCAAAGAGAGGTGGCAAATGATGGATTTGTATCGAATTCAGGTTGCTAAACATGGCAACATTCAAAGATCATTTTTTGTTGTTATTTGTTAATTAGGTGTTGAACATCATATCTAGGCATTGGTAGTATAGTTTTTTGGATGGTTATAGTGGCTATAACCAAATTTAGATTACACCAGAAGACCAGGCCAAAACAACATTCATGAGTTATTGGGGGACCTTCACATATTGTAAGATACCTTTTGTTCTATGTAATGCTCCTACCACTTTCCAACGCTTGGTCTTAAGCATCTTTCAATAGAAAAATGATAGAAAAGTAGAAGTATTTATGGATGAATTTTTCACTTATATTGCTACATTTGAGTAAGCCTTGGACCACCTTGAGCAACTACTTAAGAGATGTGTTGAAACAAAGTTGCAACTCAATTGGTAAAAGAGCTATATCATTGTCCAAGAAAGCATTGTATTAGGGCATTGAATTTTTCTTGAAGGGATTAAGGTAGACCTTGAAAAGATAAGGATCATCCAAGGAACTACCCATCAACTAGAAACTATAAAAGATGTTTGGTCATATGATGACTAGTGATCCTGTAGGAGTTTGATCTTACAATGGTAGATCAAAAGGGAATTGAGAATGTGGTCACTAATCATTTATGTTGGTTACGATGGAATAACAAAGAGGAGAGCCCTCTCGCTAATCAATTTCCTAATGAGCTTCTCTTTACTAGTCCAATAAATGAACAAGTGTTGGCAAAACCAAAATGGTATGATGGCATCCTCATTGATCTTCTCACTCAAGAGATGCCATAAGATCTAGACATAGGATGAAACAACAATTTCTTTATCAGGCTAAAGGCTTCATAGAAATTAACAAACACCTTACAAGGTGTGCATCAATGGCTTGGTTTGTTAGTGTGTACCTAATGATGATCAACTACACATTATATAAGATGCTCATGAGGGTTTTTGTGGAGGCCATTATGCTAGGAGATGCATAGTCATTAAGATCTTGATGACAGGGTATTATTGGCCAACTATCTACAAGGATGCCCACCAATTTGTCCACTCTTGTGAATGCTACCAATTGAAACACCGTGGAAATTGTGAATCGGCCTCAGGCGAAGATTCATGATTCAGGCAAAAGTTCGTGATAGAATTCCAGAAGGTAGAACAAGGCAAAGAGGCACCCGACATCAAGTCTCCAAGTTCCTTACAGATTTCAATTTTACTATGTTTTCTATCTTTACGATACATTATGCGACATAGCGTAGTGATGCTTAGCATAATTCTGTTTAACATAGCCAGAGATCAAAAGGTGACTTACTTCGGTATATTTGATGAAGTTTAAGGCCTAACCAGCATAATATGTGACTTGTCATATATTCTGCTAAGTCTTTTGTCCAGGGTTGAGTTTACGCTCTGTTACGCAAAGCAGCGTCACGAGCTTCTAAAAGGTCGAAGGAAAAATCCAAGGAAGCACAACAGATCTGCTCCTTTCTTTTTGCAGATTGGTCGCCTTACGCTCGTTATGCTACACAGCGTATGTCAGCATAATTCATCATTAAGTTGATCATTTTTTACGCTTTGTTATGCTTTGTGGTGTAAATGAGCGTAAAACAGCTTGAGTCCATTATTTCCATGCTTTGTTATGCTCTGGCACGCGACGCAATGCAAACGAGTGTAATGTAGCTCAGGATCAGCTAAGACAATGCCAAACGCACATCCGTTATTCATATGCACAATACACGGACGAGCGTATTGTGCGTAATTACAAGGCAACTTCAGCAAAAGCGGTTAACAGCGTACCTTGCCCCTTTTACCAAAAATATGACACGACATAGCCAATTTCAACATAAAGATGGTCAAGTCAATGGTGTTTTGAAGGTTTGCGACACGTGTCATCAAGGCCGCGCCATTTTCACATGTTTTCGAACTTATAAATACTCCAGTTGGCGAAGAAACAAAGGGGGGCTGGCATCTTCAACTTTTGGCAGTTATCATCCCTGAGTAAAACAAGAGACATTTTTGAGTATTGGCAGCAGGAGAGACCACACCTTTTGGCAGAAACACAATTCTCCCATCGGTGATCATCGACAGCTTTGAGTAGAGATTACCCAAAGTGAAGAGGATAGGTCAGAGATCGAGAGATCATCTAGTGCGGTTGGCAAGATCTATTGATTAGACACAGTTGATTGATAGACATCCGAGCTTGACCTTCCTTGCACTCCGTCTTTGGCTTACAAGGTAGACCGAGCTCCATTCTGCACTCCTTGTTAACTAGTTTTCTTATTATTTTGTGTATGTTTCGCACAAGATAATTGGAGTCTTCCCATTGTAACTTTGTATACAAAATACTCAGTTTTACCGGTCAAAGCACAAATCTTAGAATCACGCATTTTTTCTTAAATTCGATTCCCTTTGTCGTGTTAACATTGTCATTATTTCAATTTATCTACATCGTTTTCCTCTCCTTTCGTGATTTATCAAATCAAATCGTTCCACGAAATACCTATAATCTTCATCGATTTACTATTTGAGTAAGTCCCTGTCTGATCGACAAGACCATTCAGGGCACCGCAAATTCGTTTTCTCCAGCATAGCCCTCGCACGGATTTGTGGTTAAAACTGTGTACACGGATCTTGTTCGGTATTTTTCCAGCTATCGACATTTTCCGTCGTTACACCAATGAGATGGTGGGATGACTACTCGAAGGGAGGAACCTCAACAATGGATCCAACCACTAGAACCCTTTGACATATGGGGCATCAACTTTATAGGTCCCATCACACCCATGTTCAATGGAAACACCTATATTATTTTAGCCATTGACTACTATACCAAATGGGTTGAAGCAGTAACCGTCATTGATTTCACATCATCTACTACTCCTTGATTTGTATAATAGCACATTGTAAATAGGTTTGGGATGCCACATGCACTAATTTCTGATAATGGAACACACTTCATAGGCATAACTTTTCATAAACTCATGCAATGCTTGGGGGTTGAACATAAATTAACAATACCCTATCACCCCCAATCCAATGGTCAAGTAGAGGTTACTAACATGGAGATCACAAAGATTCTAATAAGAATCATTACCAAATATAGGAGATATTGGAGCACAAAACTCAATAATGCCCTTTGGGCCTACTTCTCAACATGAACACTCCCTATTAGCTACTCTTCCTATGAGTTTGTGTACAAAAAATTTCCAATGCTCTAAATTCAGTTTGAACTTTGTACATTCTCAACAACCTATGACCTAGACCTTGATCTAAGTCTAACACAAAAAGAAAGATTGATCAACCTAAATGTACTAGATGAAAATCAATTAGTGGCCCTATCATTGAATGAAGTACACAAGGCATTCAACAAATATTGACATGACCTAAGAATTAGAAAGATCAAATTCCAACATGAAGATAAGGTCCTCTATTGGAATCCCACACATGTTCCTCAAAAAACCAAATTCCAAACATTTTGGGAGGGACCTTATATAATTGATGAAACCTTTTTTTCTAGGGTCATGATCATATATAAACTTGAAATCCCAAAGAAAAAGTAGTTGGTCAACATCCAACAAGGGAAGCCTTTCCATGAGCCTAAGCAAGCCAGTACAATAGATACCTCAAAGGATGGACAGCCATGCTCAATTTTTCTAATCTCCTCCTTCCAACTTAGTCATGGGGAAGATGGCCATCCATGCTAATTATATACATGGATTTTTAGTTTTTCTATTCTATTATTTTTTGTTTTGCACATTTTTTTACAAATTATTTATTTTACATCATTTTTTATTTTAAAAATATTTCCTATTTTACACCATTGTTTTGATATCATTGTTAGTACATTTAAATATTTGTTGAATATTTTACACCTTCTTATATATTTTACTTTATTTTAGTGTGATTTTCTAATTTCTATTAATAAACATGCTTTGTGCCAATAGGACATAGTGGTGCTATAGTTGTTGCTATGGTGGTTTGTGCTTAATGTTTTGTTTGCTAATGTTTGGTTTCTATTTTTGAATTTTGATAACAGATAACTAAGACATGTTTCTATTTTCATGAAACAAGCAATGAGTCCACGTCATCCATCCATCCACAAACTCTATGATTTTCTTTGTTTTGGAAACATGAGGTTGCTTTTTCATTAATAAAACCCTAACAAACTTGTAACCTTGATAGTCTCCAAGCTTGGGAAAGATTCAAAGGTTTGAAAAGGGTGTGCCTTCAAGGGGATTTAATACTAGTTATGGGACTAAAAAGACATGTTACCTGTGCCTAAAGGTCTCCTCTAACTAAGGCCCTTTTTCAAATAAGGAATGATGGTTATGCATGGGAGCATTCTTGTGTCTTGAGGGGGCAGACCAATCCTAGAGTAGTGATGCAAAGTCACTAAAAGTGGTTGGTTTTGGTCTAGACTGAGGGTGGATTTTATCGAGTCATTTAACCATGATTCTTACAAGGAACTTCATGTGACCATGATTAGGACATCCATTTCATTCTCTCTCTCTCTCTCATTTGTCAATTCTCTCCATATCTCACCTTGCTGTTGGTTTTCATGTTTTTGTTTCATGTCTTAGTTTGATGTGTTGAAATTCCTAAATAGGTTCTCCAAGTTTGATCCTCAACTTTTCATAGCCATAACTCAAATATGGGGCCCATGGACTCCTTAGTTGAGGATATGCAAGGGAAAAAAGGGCATGTGTTGCTATGGGGAGGATCCACTTGCATATATCATGGTTTGGGTAGTTAAGTTCTTTACCCTTAGACATTGTCGCAATCAAAATCCTTCGTGCACCCCATTGTGCATTCGATTGTGTGCTTCTTAAGGCATTTTTCTTCATCAAAAATCATTCTCTACTCATTCCTTAATCTTTCAAATATCAAAATGCTCTTCTAATGATTTCATTATGTTTTTGACTTTTTGGGCTTCTATTTGACCCAAATTTCACTCAAAAAACTCCTTGTTTTTCATTACTTTTGACAAAGTCAATAGTGGTCAACAACCACATCAACTAGGCCTAGTCAATGTAATCAACCATGTTGACTTGGCCACTTTGAATAGCCCCATCAATGTAACCTAAAATTTCTATAAATGCTGCCCAACAATTTGAAAATTTTTGTCATTTTTTCAAAACAGAAGGGGAATTTTTGTAATTGTTTAGAGCCCAAAACTTTCCAGAGCCCATAACTTTCACACCATTTTTCCAGCTCACTCTGTTCTTTGATCCTATAGCTATTGAAGGTAACCTCTTAGTCATGGGGCCACAAACCTTAAGGTTTTTGATGAAAATTTTTCTACCTCTTCCAAAGGATTAATGAATAGAATATCATTGAAGCATCAATTTTTAAGA
>MNCI01030576.1:87449-121311 GCA_015680685.1 Gnetum montanum | reverse complement strand
GCCAAAAGGAAGTGAACCCAATGGTGTTATGGGGTTGACCGTAAGGACTTTGGCACACTCACATTAGTGGAGAAAATATACTTCAAGATAACAGTGTACCACCTCAATTTGATGATAAGGCCCAGTAAGGTGATAGCCCTCTCCACCCATGCCTCTACCACTTTAAGCAAAAAATTCCCAGTTAACCTTCCACAACTCATCTATTTTGAGATAGAGAAGACTTTTAAGAAAATGAACATGGAAGGAAAGCCCTACAATTTCCATGCCAAGGACAGGGATAGTTCGCTATGCCAATGATACAATCTGACATACTCCTATCACCTCTTGATCGGAAATGATGAAAGATAAGACTCTTGTTGTATCAAAAGAAGAGGAGTAGCCATCACCACCTCCACCACCCACTAAGAAACAACACCAAAGGCCCACATAGCCATTGAGCACTTGTGAAAAATTCAAGAATAGCTCTTACATGGGTGGGAGTAGCGAGCATGAATTAGTAGTAGGGACCCATCTATGTACTAACCTATAATGAGTCACCTCAACGAAGTGGCTTGAATGATAGGCTAGATGGAGGGAGATGGGCTAATATTATTAGCTTAAAGAATGCAGATACCCATGAGGTTGAATCCTAGTGCTCAAGAGGTAATGGTGTCTCTCTTGCAACAATAGTAATTCCTAGAAATCTCTAGGAATGTTGCTACATTTTTGGTGCACTTGGAAGAGGGTGAAGGGACAACTATCTTGGTGATGTAGCATCAAGGGTAAAAGACAGTAGTAAAAGTGGTTGCTAACCAAATTGTTGAAGCATTAAATGCACATATGTGCTTGTACTAGATGTTTCTACACTCAAAGATGTACATATGTCTACAGGGACTATTAGTAGAAGATTAAATGCAACATAACATGAAGAGTTATTGGAGTGACTAATGGGAACCAAGCAATCGATTCTACATATCTTTGATTTTCTAGATAATATTACCATAACCTAGTCAAAGTTGCTTGAAGCAAAGGGTAAGTGCATCATTCTAGAAGGGCAACTTAAAATAGTTCAAGCACAAAACCAATGCTTGGCCATGGATGTTGCCAAATTAAGAGCCCATCTTGCTAATCCCATGTTCTTCAACCTACACTAACAAGAGATGAAGCTTTTCAACAACTTCGAGATAGACTCAAATGGGTTGAGGTAGGGATGGTGATGATCATCTTTGACTAGTCTGTGACCAAGGCCAAAACATATTTAGTTCAAAAGGACTTGGTATAGATGTGCCAAGAGAATGAGATATTGATCAGAGAAAATCATTTCCTGTGGAATGTTAATGTGTAGAAGCAACAAATGTAAGAATATATCCATCAATAGTAGGAGCAGCTAGCTAGGGTGAACACTAAGCTTAGGAGATTGGTAGCAGAGAATAGGAATCTCTACATGGAGAAAGTTTGCACCTTACATAAAAAATCTATGATTGAAATTGCCTCCTGGAAGAACAAGGATCTCAAATTTGAGAGAGTCAAAGATCACTGTAGAGACCAGGTTGGCCTATAGAAAGAAGTAAATGAAAAACACATCTAGATGGCTAAGGGAAAAGTCAATAAAGTTCTTCAATAACTCTAGAAAGAAAGAGAGGTGTGGAAACCTATCATTGATTGGATAGATGCCTATAATAAAATGAAAATCTGCATGAAGGAGTTGTAGATAGAAGAGATGACTGAATACATGGAGCTTGCCAATCTTTGATATGTAAACTTGATGATGCTGACTACTAGATAGTTGTGGTTAGAGTTAGAAAAGTAGATGAACAGCTCATACGTATTATATGACGTAGAGTTCAAGAACCACAAGGAGACCAAGTAGAAGTTTGAGACTATAAACAGTAAACTCAAAGTTCCCAAGGCAAGATTCACTAATCAAAGATCAATTGCTAAGAACCTAACTAGAAGAATGAATGACTACTAGGAATTGTATAATGCAATTAGGTCATTCGACATCAAATGCAAAAAATTTGCTACCTGATTTGTCAATGTCAAGGAGCTATTCCTAATAATTCCCTATCCTTTGTATGTGCCCATTCTAGCCCACATTAGCAAAGCTGCATGGACTGTGCACGATCCTAGGAGTAAGGAGGAGAAGATCAAAGCATTGTTGGATGCTTTTTGTCTTCCACTGGAAGTTGCAACAGTAGTAGGATAGTCACAATAGCCTCAACCACCATGTGTGCCTAAAGTAGGAGAAGGTTCCTTAGAACCTTAGGAGCCTCCACCACCTAGGATCATTTAAACTTCTCCATCGTCTTCACGCCATTAGAGAAAAAAGTGTTTATCAAATTTTATCCTTGTATTCAATTTTGTGTCATGAACACCACAAATTTTGTAATTGTGTTAATCTATATACCAGGGCACTCAGTTTTATTATGTCAAGTGTCAATCAATAATCCCATACCTTCCAAATTTTGTAAAAGAACTCAAGGATGACTTTGCATTCAGTTGTCAGGGTATGATGAACCATGGATTGGCTGTGTTGTCTAGGCCCTGTTAATGAGGCCATGTTAACTAGGCCTCATTAACACATGATTTGATGTGTTAACATGGCCTCATTGACGTAGTGTATATTTTTGTCTATAAATACATGCTTTGTTGTCATGTTTATGGGGATGTCTTGTCATAGTTGTAGCAAGGTCTTGTAGTTTTATCATTTGAATGTTCGAATATTTTTCTAAGTGCTTGCAGCAAGAGTTAAAAAGTGTACAGATCTTTATTCAAGCACTGATGTACCTGAGCACACCAATGTGAATGATAATAAAGACAAGCATTTTATTAAAACCTTGTAGCACTTGGAATAGATTAATCATTTATTTCTACATTTACCGTTTTTATTAATTATGCGATTAATTAAGATAAGTAAGACTTTAATTAATTAACTAATTAAGCTAAATAGATTAAACACATAAGTGCGACTGCTTTGAGCATAACATTCAATGCTTGGTAATCCCAGTAGCGCTTAACGCTTGGTAACCTAGTAGTGTTGTATGTGTTCAGGATGTGTACAGAAAGCGGGAGTAAATGCTTATATTAGGATAGTTAGTTCTTAATTTGCAATCAGATTAGTTAAATTGGTTAATAAATTGAGTTTCAACTTATTATTGTAGGAGAATAAAATATAAAATAATAAAAATCATTATCCCAATTACACTTAACCATACAACTAAGCTTCACAAGTGTAGTTGGAAAGACAACGATCATCATGATTAAATTTCACTTCCTAGAATTAGTGTACTTAGGAACTTAAGGTCTGTGGAATTCGATTGAATTGCATGTGAATGCTTGTAATTCGTATGGTTGGGCGTAGGGTATACTTGCTACTCATTAGTTATCTTTCATCCTTCGAATGTTGTTGTATACCCATATGAATCCATTTGACTCATGGAAATTAGATTTTTCTTGAGTTTAAGAACATGTCTGACATCTTGCAATTTCCACAACATCCCTTGGGAAATATTTATTTGAACTTCATCCTTTTCCAAAATATTCAAAGGTTCATCATCTATAAGATAAACCTTTTCAAACTTTCCTAAAACATAATTGTGTAACAATTCCTTACATGAAGTGAAGTAGGATGAAGCACCTAAATCCAAAATCCAAGATTCAATAGGACTATCCATGTAGCAAAACAAAGCATTACCAATAATCCCCTTGGTTGCATTTGCTGATTCATCATCTTAAGATTTATTCTTCTTCTTCTTTGGTTCCTTGCATTGATTTATAAAGTGACCCTTTATTTTTAGATTTTCCTTTGCCTCTCAACTTCAATCTACCATTACCATGGTTTTGATCACATTGATTGCTCCTACCTTTGCTCTTTGTATTCAAAGTAGACCCTAAGGATTCACTTGTCTCCCTTCTACAAACATCCTCACTAAGCATTAAGTCCTCACTTGGATTTGCCTACATTGAAACTTTTACAAGATTGGTCGTAGTCTTTGGCAACCCAAGGGCCTTAGAGATTGCTTTCATGAAGGAGAACACCAAAATGTCCTTGATTTTAACCATTGAATTAGCCTGCCAATTGTTCCAGAAAAGGTATGTCTCCCCATGTACCACTCCTCATTGGAAGTGAAGGTGGGTCACATGGGAGAGTTTTGTAATTGAGCTTTCACTTCTCAAGGTGCAAACTCTAAGAAGGGTCCAAAGTTAAGCTCTTGAAGCATAGATTTTTGAATCTCCTTGGATGTAATTTGCTTGAGGTAGGCCTCTATGAAGGTGATGTAAAGGTTTAGTCTTAGCTCTGGTGCCTCATCTTAGTGAGACTATTCAGTTGTAGCTGCTTTAGAAATTTGTTAGACAGATTCCACTTTGGGCTCTTCCTGAAGAGGTCCCATTGCATGGGTTTCAGCTACCTACTCTTGGGCCTATTCATAACCCCTTTTGATTTTTGGCTATTTATCCCTTAGTTGGGACGATCCTTCCTCCTACACGTGTTTTCCCTTAGATGTCATTTGTGGTCATAACAAATCCAAGGATTAGCATACAATGTGTAACTTATAACATTCAAGTACCTTATCTCATTGGGCAATTAGACTTTGGCTAAGTTATGACCATGGTAGATTGATCATTTTAATATTATTACTTTTTAAAGATCATCAGAGTTTGTTCGAAGGGTTTAACTTCTTCAAATTTCTGTATTCATGTTAGTATATTGGTTAAACCCTTGTGAGAGTTAGAAAAATTTCAAAACATTTTTCATCAAAATCCTAAGGTTTGTGGCCCCTATGACAAAGAGCTTACCTCCGATAGCTATAGGACTTAAGAACGGAATTAATTGGACAAATGGTTTGGAAGTTATGGTGCTTGGAAGGTTCTAGGATATGAAAAATTCAAAAACTCCCCCCTCATTTGAGCACAAATGTGAAAAATTACAAGGTGTAGCCACATATTTATAGAGTTTTTATATTTTATTCACGGGGTTCCATATATGTGATCAACTTTGTAAATGGGATCTTCTTGATGGAGCCTATGGAGAAAATTTTCACATTCAAAAATTTGAAAAATAGAAGGAGGTAGAGCATGAAATTGGGATTCTTAGAGAGCTAGAAAAGCCATGAACATGATGAAACATTGAAAGAGGGCATGATTATTGACAAAATTGGAGTTTTTATTGGGAGAATGAATTTTTGTTGAAGAAATGCCATTAAGAAGTGCATAGTTGGATGCAACCAATGGGGGATGTAGAATGATTTGATTATGAAAATGCCTAAATAAGGCACTTAACTAACCCAACCAAAAGATATGGAAGTGGTTCCTTCCCATAGCATGTTCATGCCCTTGTTTCCCTTGCATATCCACAAACCAAGGAGTCCATGGACCCTGCGATTGATGAATGTTTATGGAAAGTTAAGGACCTAATTCGCAAGAATCTACCTAAGAATTTCAACACATCAAACTAAGACATTGAACAACACATGATAAAATAGTAATGAGGTGAATAATGGATAACACTAATGGATGAGAGAGAAAGTGAAATGGAGTCCCAAATCGTGGTCACATGAAGTCCCTTGTGGATTTTATGGTTAAATGACCTGATAAAGTCCATCCTTTGTCCAGATCAAAACCAACCACTTTCAGTAACTTCGCATCAATACTTTAAGACTAGTCCACCACCTTAAGACACAAGAAGGCTCCCACAGATCAATCACTATTCCTAAATGATAAGTAAGAAGTGAGAAAGGGTCTTAGGTAGATGGGACCTTTAGGCATGGGTAAAATG
The DNA here is from genome assembly GCA_015680685.1 of Gnetum montanum. Lineage (NCBI taxonomy): Eukaryota > Viridiplantae > Streptophyta > Gnetopsida > Gnetales > Gnetaceae > Gnetum > Gnetum montanum. Next base: position 115,556 of record MNCI01030576.1, on the reverse strand, counting down.
TCTTTCTAGTTCCATAACCAATGCTTGTAGTCCATTATTTTGTCTAAGGGGTGTGCTTTGAATTTGCATAATTTTTTGTGTTTTTATAGATTTTTGGATGTGAACCACATCATGCAAAGACTTTAACTTTCTATTATTGGTTAATAGCAGAATGGTGAGAAATCCATGAAAACACTCAAGCACTCAAGAGAGTACGAAAGTACAAAGAGCGTTAAATCTCCTTGAAGTCACACCCTTATGAATCCATTTAATCTTTTCCAAGTTTGGAAACTACCAAGGTCACAAGTTTGTTAAGGTTTCATTAAGGAAAGGGACCTCATTTTTCCAAAACAAGGAACACCATAGATTATTGTAGATGGATGGATTATGTGGACTCATTGTTTGTTCCATGAAAAAGAAACCATGTCTTAGTTATTAATTATTAAAATTCTAAGGGAGAATATAAACATTAGCAATCAAAAACATTAAGTACAAACCACCATTAGAAAATAGCTACAGCATCATTGTGTCCTACTAGTAATAAAGAAAAACAAAGTAAAACATTAGAAAACATAAGAAAAATTCAAACAAATTAAAGTAAAATATAAAAAAATTGGAAAATATGTAAGAAAGATAAAACATACTAACAATGTTGTAAAACAAAAAATAGCGCAAAACAAAAAAATTGTAAAAACAAAAAGATGTAAAACAAAAAAGTATAAAAACTAAGGAGCCATTTATAGGATTAACACAGATGGCCATCTCCCCCATGACTAATTTGAAAGGAAGAGATCTAAAATATCAAGTGTGGGTGTCCATCTAATGAGGTGTTTCTAGCACCGGCGCCCTTAGGCTCATGGAAAGGTTTGACTTATTTGGTGTTGATGAGAAAATTTTTGTTTGGGCTTTAAGGTTTGTGCATCAACATGGCCCTAGAAGGAAAGATTTTGTAAATGATGTAAGGTCCTTCCCACAATGTTTGAAAACTTAGTTCATTATGGCATATGTGTGGGGTTCTAGTAAAGAATCTTGTCTCCTGGTTGAAATTTTGCTTTCCGTATTTTGAGGTCATGGAACTATTTACTGAATGCTTTGTGCACTTCATTCAAGGATAGGGCCATCAATCTATTCTCATCTAGCATGTTAAAGTTGATTAGTCTCTCTTTCTGTGCTAGACTTGTGTCAAGATCAAGATCATAAGCTGTTGAAAGTGTAAAAAGCTCAGACTGAATAGGAAGTGTTGGCAATTTTCCATGCTTTAGCTCATAGGGAGAATAGCCTATAGAGATTTTTCATGTTGAGTAGTAGGCCTAGAGGGCATCATTAAGTTTAGTGCTCCAGTCACTCCTATATTTGCTAATTATTCTAGTTAAGATCTTAGTGATCTCCCTATTTGTAACCTTAACTTGACCATTCACTTAGGGGTGGTAAGGTGTTTTAATTTATGTTCTACCCCCAAGCATTGGTGCCTGTAAAATAAGTATTATTATCAGAAATCAATGCATATGGCATCCCAAACTTGTTGACAACATTCTATTATATAGACTAAGCAGTAGTGGAAGATGTTTAGTTGATGACGGTTGCTACTTCTACTCATTTTGTATAATAGTTAATAGTGACTATGATGTACACCTTTTCATTCAAAATGGATGTGATGGAACCCATGCAATCTATGTCCTAGATGTTGAAGGGTTCCAATGGTTGGATCCACTATTGAGGTCCCTCCATTTGAGTGGTCATTCCACCATCACATTGACAATGATCACAAAAGAAGATGAATTGTTCAACATCTTTGAAGAATGTTGGCCAATAATATCCTACCATTAGGATCTTAGTGGTTGTGCACTTTCCAACATAGTGGCCCCCACAAGGACCCTCATGAGTGTCTTGGAGAACAAATAGTTGATCAACATCAAGAATACACCAATGAACTAGGCCATCAGCACACATCTTGTAAAGGTGTCCATTAATCTTCATGAAACATTTGGCCTAATGAAGAAACTATTTTTTTTCTTGGTGTCCAACTCTTGTGGCATCTCTTGAGTGAGAAGATAAGTGAGGATGTTATCGTACCAATTAGGCTCAACTAGCACTTGTTCATTTCTAACCCCAACAAAGAGAACTTCATCAGGAAGCTGATCAGAAAGTGGACTCTCCTCCTCTTTGTTGTCTCATTGCAACTGAGATAAGTGGTCAACAACTACATTCTTAATGTCCTTTCAATCTACCATTGTGAGATTGAATTCTTGCAAGATCACAAGCCACTGTATGACATGAGGACTCACCATCGGTTTTTTCATCAAGAACTAGATTGCACTGTGGTTAGTATGCACAAACACCTTATACCCAAGCACATAGTGCCAAAATTTCTCCAAGGCATAGACCACTACCATCTATTCTTTTTCTGTCGTGGTGTAGTTGAGCTATGCATACACAATTCTTTGGCTCATAGAGTAGATGTAGTAAGGAAATTTTTGATCATCCAACTGTGTGCGCATGGCTCCTAAAGCATAGTTTGATGCATCTGTCATGATGTGGAATGGTTTAGACTAGTTAGGTGCTCATAGAGTTAGAGTCTCTATGAGCTTTTGCTTGAGATTTTAGAATGCATTCTCGCATTCCTCAGTCCAGATGAATGGAGAATCCTTCTTCATTAGCTCCACCAATGATTTAGTGATCTTAGAGAAATTCTCTATGAATTATCAATAGTAACTAGTGTGACCAAGGAATGACCAACCATCTTTAATAGTTTTCGATTGATGAGTTATTCCTTGGATGACCCTTATTTTTTTTAGGGTCAACCTCAATCCTTGATTGTGATATTTTATGCCCCAAGACAATGCCCTTCTAGACCATCAGATGGTTCTTTTACCAATTGAGCCAAAGGTTAGTCTTCACACACCTTTTCAGCACTAGCTCAAAGTAGTCCAAGGCTTTCTCAAGCATAGTGCCATAAGTGAAGAATTCATCCATGAAGACTTCTAGCCCGCTACTAATTTGTTGTTGAAAGATGCTCAAAATAAGGCATTGGAAGGTTGTAGGGGCATTGCATAAACCAAATGACATCTTTCTATATGGAAAAGTTTCCTAGGAACTTGTAAATATGGTCTTTGATTCCCAATCATTCATCAATGGTGGTTAACCAAGCCCTTCCCATGATGATTGGGAAGTTTCCCTTGCAATTATCAACACGGATCACTAGGAAGTTAGCAAGCTAGGACCACCCATAGATAGTGGTCACAATGTCTTCCACCAATCCCAAGGGAATAGTGATGGACTGGTCTGCCAACTTAATATAATGTTGCTCTTCTTGAGTGGAGGAAAGTTTCAAGCTTTATACATCTTATGAGAAATTAGATTTACGCTAGAACCTAAATCCAGAAGATCCTTGCAAGGCTTATTCCTAATGATTTGCAGGTAAATAAGGAGACTTTCAGGATCAAATCTTTTCCTAGGAAGGTGGCCAACCTTTATCCAATCAGTCACCACATGGGTTAACATGATGGTATGCACTTTGGGAGGCACTTGGTTCAAAGAGGATTCAAATGGTGTGGATGTAAAAGATAAGGAAGAACTAGGGCTATTAGCCGTAAATGTCTTTGAGGGCTTTGTAGAACTATTAGTTTGGAAGAATGGTCTTTTTCAAGATTTTGTTTCCAAACCACTCAATAGCCCTAGTGATGTTACATTGCTACAACTGTGCTAAAAGTTTACCCTGCATTGATGGATTAGGTGGTAATTAAGTTAAGGGTGTAGGAGTATGTATAGAGGTAAAGAAGGATGATAAGGATATGGGGATTCCCCTCTGGGCAATGGAGATTGGACACTATAATATTCTAGAGGGTAGTAATGATGTTGGAATGAGGCATGACTAGAAGAGTCATGCAAAGAAATGGGCTTCTGAACATAGTACCCATATGGATCAGGTTACCAATAAGGGTACTCCTACCTTGATGGTGGCATTTCCCATGACTATGGATGCTACCATTGCTAGTATTGCTAATATGGTTGTGGTGGAGCTCCACTTGGATGATAGGCTTGTTGTTGGTGGAACTACCTTGGGTTGCCTTGAGGATAAGGTAACCTTTTGGGTTCTTTCCTCCTTGCCAATCTAAGATTTAGAGCATACACCCCAAACTCCTGCAAGTGTGATACAATGGAGCAACATCTCTTAGGATGTTCATATTGGCAGATGTCACATCTACCATCATCATCTAATTTGGAGTCCAAAACCTTTTCTATAACAACAACCTTACCCTTACCTCTTTGGTGGGCACATTTAACTTTCATCCTTCTCCTACAATCACAATCACTACTTTGCTCTTTGGATTCCTTTGCTATTTTCAAAGCAATTTGAAACTATTCATCCAAAAAGTACCACATCTTATCTACCTTAGCCAAAATTTTAGAGATAGATTTCTGAATTTGTATGGGATTTTGTTGCATCACCTCATCCAGTAGTGACTTTTCTTCATTATCACAAGATTGGACCTCTCTTTTGCAGATGAAAGGATCATAATTATAGTCTTTTGCACTTTTCCTCTTTCTCAACTCTCCTTTTTTTTTTGAATTTGATGAGCTCTAAGTTCTGAAAGTCTCCCTTAAGCATAGATCCCAATAGTTTTTCTTGTTTCGAATCGGAGCCCATCTATGATATGGTGAAGCTACTCCCTTTGAGAATAATCATGGCCAAGATATCAATGCAAAAGAGAATAGTACCTATCCATGGCTACATCCAAGGATTAATGTGTTCCTTGATTCCAACCTTGGATATGCATTCTTAGGTTAGACACTTGGAAGTATGTTTGATACTTGTCATTGAAGAGCTCAAGCATCGTACTCCATCTACGAATTGATTCCAACTCCAAGGACTAGTACCAACTTTTAGCTTTTTTGATGAGTATCCTTGGAAATAGCTTTAATTTTTGCCATTCATTCTCCATGTTCTACAAGGCATAAGCATCATGAAAGGCCTAGAGATGGTTCTATGGATCTGAGTTCTATCCCCCGTCAAATTTGGAGATATTGTTCATATCCAACTACTTAATTCTGCTATCTTGCACATGCCTTCTCATAATTCTCCTTACCTCTATGATGTTTAGCATGTTTCAAGTTGCAAGTAAAGGCTTATCATAATCATGACATCTATGATGGACATGATGCCTATGATGCCCTCTGTTGTCCCTTCTTTTATGGTGGTGGGCCTTCCTTGAATACCCACACCTTGAGTCTTTACTAATCCTATGGGCCCTACGATAATCTTTATCCTGTTTTTCACCTCCATCATGGTCATGTCCTTTAGGGCTTTGATCAAAGCTAGAGGAGGAGGAAGAGAACGTTAACGGTAAAGAGGAAGGAGGACTAGTAGCTCCACAGTGCTTGCCACTCCCTCTTTGATGGTCATGGGCATAACCATCATCATGATGCCTATCCTCATCCTTGCCATGACTTCCACCTTTGGACCCCTCATGATCATGAAATCCATTGTTGCCTGAACTAGGATTATTTACAGTGGACTGTAAATTTTGGTTCAAGCTCCCTTCATTGAAACCAAGGGGAGGAAAGTTAGTGCATTCAAAATCTCCAAAGAAGGAATCCTCACTATCTTTTTGGCCTAGCAAGTACAAGGGATTATCAAACCATTTCCCCTTATAGTGCTTCTCCTATTATCGATCCCTTTTGCATTATGCCTCAATGGGATGGTAATCCCTACATTCATCATCTTGCACAACATATTTATCATGGAGTCCCTGGATGCCCAACCTTGTGAGAGTTTGGAGTAGCATCATAGGAATTGATCAGTTAGGTGGCAACACAATGTTGCCCTCCATGTTCCTCCACTGCATCGACTCATCCTGATATGTGATGAAGGTGAAGTCAGGCACATGCTCATCGAGATGAGTATATACCACTTTGCATTATTGGGGCACTAGCTGATTTGATCGTTCATTCCTTAGCTAATTGGATGTATACTCGAACTTTGATGGAGAATCATCCTTGTTAGAAGAAGACATTTTAGATAAGAAGAAAATAATAGTGTGCTTTTAATATTATTATTAAGAATGATTACGACTTTAAGGTTCATTCCAATGATGTTGAATAATTTTCACTAAGTCCTAGATAGTGCACATAGTTAAATAAAGTCCCCGGAAATAGTGCCAATGATGAGCAGTGAGTATACCCTACATCCAACTATACGAATCACTAGTATCCACTTAGTAATCTAGTCGAATTTCGAAGACTTTAGGTTTCTAAGTACACTGATTCTAGGAGGTGAATCTAACCGCTACAATTGTTGTTTTCCTAGTTCCACTTGTGAAGTGCAAGTATATGGTTAAGTGTAACTGAGGTATATAATTTTTATCATTTTATCTTTTATGTTTTAAGCTGCCTAAGAATAAGAATAAAGTATTTAATTACTTAATTAATCTAATAACTAGTTAATATCTAACTAATTCTAACATAAGCATCCATTTCCACTTTTCGTACACATCTTGAACATGTATAGCGCTACTAGGTGACCAAGCATTAAGCACTACTGGGATTACCAAGTGTTAAATGTATGCTCAAAATGGTCGTACTTATGTGTGCTATTTATCCGATATTAATCAATTACTTAAGAACATTAAAGTAAATTTCATAAATATTAAATACATAAGGAAACAATTATTCTATTCCAAGTGATGCAAGGTTTTATTAGAAAAGCTTGTCTTTATTGCCATTCCCACTGAAGTGCTCAAGTACAATAGTGCTCAAATAAAAATCCATACACTCTTTGACTCCTACTATGGGCACTCAGGAAATATTCCAACTCTCAAAGGGAAAAACTACAAGAGCTTCACTACAACTATGAAAAGACTACCATAAATGAGGTGGGTAGGTGCACATTTATAGATGAAAATAAGGGGCCCTGTCAATGGGTACACATCAGCAGGTCACATCCCATGTTGACGGGATCACGTCAATGGAATCCCATCAATAGGGTCACATTGATGACATCTCGTTGACATGGCCCAACAATCATGACTCATCACCAATGAAAAATGGTTTATGAGATTGCAAGCTATATATATTTACATGCTTCTCTTTTTCTCCTTATAGCACTCATAAATTATACTCCTTTTTACACCCAAGAGTTTCTATTGCCGTTAGATGTAATAATTTTTGATCACTTGATGTTTTAGAAATGCAATGGCATACTAGATTCTAAGACTTTAGTAGCTTCCTTATTTTCCTAAAATTAAGCATTTCATACAATATCTTCTTCAGAAAGGTATTCATATTCAATGATATTTCATGTATTTAAATGTCTCGGAACCTAAATGTATGATATGCAATTCAACTGATGAGCTTCTTCATTTCTTTTAGGATTGTATTTTTATCATGCATGCTTGCAATCAAGTCTCTCTTGTTGTTAATGATTTCCTTCCTTATTGTAAAGAAACTCTTCTTGGAGATGCTTCTCCCCTTTCTAAGGTGTTGCTTTTTATTTGGAAATGCTTGCATCCTTGCGTTTTAAATGTTATTTGAAAAAATAGATATGATATTTTTCATAATCATCCAACTATTCATAATAAGTTCACTATGCTCCAAAAAATTAACATTATTCAACTTATTATTTTTCAATCCAAGTCTCAAGCTATTAGTGCCTTATTAGAGGTTAATAATCTTTTTCAACTAATGAAACCTTGGACTCATAATGTTACTTTTCCTAGTTGTTAATAGTAAGCCTTCAATAAAAAGTGAAAACTTGTGGCAAAGCTTGATCCTTTTCCTACCATTGAGGAAAAGATTTTTAGAATTAGTTACAAGGATGGAATCTTACAGGGGCATCCCAAAATCGTTAGGCCTTTACTTTTCTTTATTATTTTTAAAGTTTTTTTTTATTGTTTTTATTGGATATTGCTCCTGACAAGGATAAAGGTATTAAAGTGTTATTTTTCAAATCTTAGAAGTTTTAACGGCAAAAACTTTTATAGTACTTGCTATTGATCCGTTCATCAGATAATTCGCTTGCCAAACATCGAGTTAAAAACCAAGCTCTTTAAAATCATTTACGGACCTAAAACAGTTCTCCCTTCTGGATCTACCTTTAGATAGATTCAGATGCTCTCAGGTTGGGAACCTTTCACCTCAGGTTATGTGAAATGCTCAATTTTTAAAAACCATGAATTGAACAAATTAGTAAGGCCTTTGCCCAGAAAGTTTGGTGCTATACAATCTGAAAGATACCCACCACATGACTATGGCAGAGGAACAAAGAGGGTAGTTTCCATAGGAAAATAGAGTTAACTAGCATCTAGCCAGCTCAGCATTAACCCATGTAGGGCGCTTATTGGAAGATTTTCACTCTTCCAGGGTCTGCAGCTCTATCCAGAGACAGCCATGCCCAATTAGAGAATTGGAATTGACTACGAATTTTGCATTAGTGATAAAACCACTATGATTCCGCATGGAAAGGGATGGTGAGAGAAGTGTATTTAGGTTTCTAAAAAAAAGCAAAAAACAAAAAGTTATGACATGAGAAAGCTTTTAAAAGGAATGCCAGAAAAGATAAGAAGAAATGATTAAAGATGCTACAAGAAAGGACATAAAATGATTTAATATTTTACCAAGAAACAATAGATAAATAAGGATATAGCTCTTATTATAGGCCAATGGAGAAAAGAAAAAACAAAAAACAAAACTCCTGTAACAGCAGCAGCTCCACGAAGAACCACGAATTTTGTTGGTACCAGATTAAAATGACAAGGATGTTCTGGTTATCTTTTCCAGTGATGCAACCTCTCGTTAAAGCACAAAAAGTATCAAGAAAATATACATTTTCACTTGCATTTGCTGATGGTCCTGAAATATACATTTGTTAACCTCATGTACCAGTAAAATTTTTAACTGTTGATCAAGCTTACTGAAAGAAAACTGCCAAAACAGCAGATAATGGTTGCACATTGCCAGTGCCAAACAGACCAAGTTTATTTTGCAAAATAACAGATACAACCAATTTCTTACATGTGCTTGTGACTGTTTATTAAACAAATACAATTAGCCCTTAGCAATAGCCACTATATACATATATTTGTATCTATTTACCTAGATAATCCATATAACATCTCAATTTGTCACTGTACAGTGAATATGCTTGATGTGCCGGCAAAATAGTGAATTGAACCAAGCAAATTTTTTGCAGCACCAAAATGACGTATTCTGTATGACCCACTGAAAGCTGAAAAGGGAATTCTCCATTGAATTTTTGCAAAACTTTTTGGGCTTTTTGGAGCAGGACGAGACCATATGAACCGCAGTGAAAAATTATCATCATCATAAGCACCTCTCCATTGATTATCAGAATCATCCAGAAATTCTACCAAGGCAAATGTTCCCTCAGGCATTAAGTCATTACGAGGACAAGCAGACCAGAATACCACTTCAACCATCTCTCCCCTCTTATACAGAGCTTTTGAAACATCTTTCTTAACATCTCCAAACTTAACCCCAATTGGTGTGGCATCCACTATTACTGGGGGGAAGTAAACTAATCTGCCTATCTAAAAGATCAGGGGGAGAAAGTCCTGTATCTTGAGATGTTCCATTCAACAACATTTGTGCAAGTTTTGTAAATTCTTGGATATAAGCACTCAATGTGTGTGGTCCATATAGAGTAGATACCCCCTGAACAAACAAATGCTTCAGTTTAGTATGAATAAAGGATCATCACTTGGAGCCTCAATACTGATCCCACCAAGGAATCTTGGAAGGGTTGGTGGATTCCATTTAATATGAAAGATTTTATGATTTTGGGTGCCCAACGAAGTCATATCAACATGGATAATACAATACCTCGTATCACTGAATTTGATGCTCTTGAAATGTTGTGATATACTGAGAATATGCATTAGTTAGCGCTGCTATAACTATATGGGTATTATCTCCAAATTCTCCTTGTGCAGCTGTTACAAGAACCTCCGAAGACGCCTTCCAGCCATCGTTGTGAACTCCACAAACACAACCTCAACAAGTTTAGAGATTTAGCAGATAAGTACACAATTTGAATACCCTAGAGCATCTTCAGCAGCATGTTATGATTCCCTACTAGAAGGCTAGGATCCATAAATTTGGAAGAGACTTCCAATAATGAGAAATGCAATTGACAGTGGCATTGCAGAAGAGAAATCATAATTTTAAAATGCAAGACAAAAACATGCTAGAATATGAAGTAAAGTACAATCATAACATTCATCAAATGGATTATAAAAAACTTTTGGAATTGGGTTACCTCCTGACGCTGAAATGATGATAAATTGACCAATTCTCAAAATTTGAAGCGGAAGAATTGAAGGCTGCAGAAAAAGGATAGTTCATGTTACAAAATGTTTGGAAAATGACATAGATAAAGACAACAAATTAAGCCTACTTGTGATAATTGGGAGGACAACAATTGACCTTAAGGCTAGATTCACTTTAGCCTAAAGGGCTAGTGCATTGGACACGACAAAGTCCATGAAATTCGACTAGATCGTGTGTGAATGCTTATGATTCGTATGGTTGGGCGTAGGGGTACCTCATCACTCATTAAAGGTGACTTAGTTTGAATCTTAAACAAAAGGCTAATGATTTCTTTAACCATTGATAAAACACAAGAATTTATTATGCCTAAGGTAAGACACCTCACATCCCAATTTATGTATTCGCTTCTAAGCCCATTTCATCTCAGTATTGAATAGTCATAACTTATGATTTTGTGTAACATAGAGTTATTTTCCCAATTTGGTGGTACTAACATGTGTGTCTTGCTAAATAGGTATGCATTACATTCAACTCCTTAAGTATTTAAGGACACTTCTAGTCATGGTTATACAAAGGCATTAAGGGCTAGAGCCTACTTTGGGGAGAACCCACTTGTATAAGTATTGTATCTTATACCTTCCACGTGATTCCACATCATCTTGAGCCTTCCAATTTCAATAAATGATAATAAATACTTTTAATATCATTCACACTATCCATTCTAATGACACAATACCATTGTCTATCTCATTCATTCCATCAACACCTCATACACTTTCATAGCCCAAGATTCCTTAATCATAGACTTTCAATGCTTATTTTTCACAATTGAAGCATCATCTCCATTTCATGATCCTTTCAACATGCTATATATCTTCCAACCATTTGATGGAACTCAATTCTTCCCTGAAAAGCCTTAAGAAAAGCTAATTTCTTCTAAGGTGCAATTGTAGTTATGATATTGTAGGCATCTACGATATCACATTTATGATGTTGTATTTATGATATTACACCCATAAAAACTATATATAGTGTGGGGAAGTTAGAAAAAAATTTCATTTTTGATTTTCATAAAATAAGAGTTGTTGCCAATTTTTCTTTCCCACTCAGCTCTTTGTCACCCCATCTTCTAATGCCCATAACTTGTGCATTCTTGCTCCAATTTTCATGATTTTTGAATCTACGTGATCCTAAAGTGATCAACTTAGTTGTGGGGGTGTTAGGAAGGAAAATATGAGTTGACTTTTTGGAAATTGCTAATGACTTGAAGGTATTATAAGGGTAAGCTTAAGGAGGCATATTAAGAATTTTTAAAGTAAATCACTCATGTTTAGGCCTAAACAACTTTAAGAAAACTCCTAATTGATCATACCACTAATTTTACACCATAGAAAAGTACTAATGGGGTTGTTCTTAAAAAAATTTCTAACTCTATAATCATAATGAACTAAGAACATGATATAGCTAAGGATCTGAGTAAGGTACCAAATTGTTACCCATTTATGAGAAACTTTAGTAATTCAAAACCCTTGATTGATTACAAATGACCTCAAAAAGAGGATCACAAGGAGAACTTCCATGACCAATAAGTGAGCGATCACAAGGTAGAAGAGGACAAGTGAGTGAGCAAAACCTGCAAGTAGAACAAGGAGAGCAGGAGGCACAATCCTTTAGTATCCATCAACAAACTCCTACCATAGAGCAATCTGTTTAAGCAAAAGCAAACATTCTACAAGAGCTTGTCCAAGGATAGAAATTTACACTATCACCTAAATGCCTTCAAGCTACTTAGGAAAAATCCATCATGTCAACAATAATTGTGGAACTTTACTTTGGTCCATTTTTTGAATTTGCTTCAAACGGTGTTAAGGCCCAACTTCAATAATCTCCTTTGTGGCCTACTTTGACAACAAATGGGAAGTGATATTTAGAAGAAATACTCCAGTTTTGGTAGAATCAAGAAGTAGATGCTATAGGAAAAATTGAAAGGATCTCAGTGTCTTACTTAGTTAAGGTAATTGCAAAGGTACTAAATGTGCCCAATGAAGGTGCAAAGGTAGCATAGATACCAATAAGATCTAACACAAACACTAGGAAGTTGAGGTTGTAGCAAGCATGTGGCAAGGACAATAAAAAAATATAGTGAACTAACTATTGAAGAAGAGATCTATGTTAAAATTTCTACTTATTACTTGTTTCCTACCATGAGATTAAACCAAATCTCTGCATGTGTAACTGGAGGTAGTGCAATATTAATGGGGAAGTTCAATGTAAACATCACTCACCTCTACTTCACGGAAATTAAAAGGAGGTTCGAGGAGAAGAAGGTAGAGAAGTTAACACTTCCATTCACTTACCTTATTTGGAAGTTATGTAAACAAGCTAGCATCCTAGGGTATACAAATGATGCATTAAGGAAGGCACAAAATGCTTTCTATGTCAAAATGCTCAAGCCAGTGCCTCCTAAAAGGTACTAAATGTGCCCAATGAAGGAGTAAAGGTAGCATAGATACCAATAAGATTTGACACAGACACTAGGAAGCTATAGTTGCAACAAGCATATGGAAAGGACAATAAAAAAATATAGTGAACTAACTATTGAAGAAGAGATCTATTTTAAAATTGGTACTTATTACTTGTTTCCTACCAAGAATTAAAGCAAATCTCTACATGTGCAACTAGAGGTAGTGTAATATTAATGGGGAAGTTCAATGCAAACTTCACTCACCTCTACTTCACAGCAATTCAAAGGAGGCTTGAGGAGAAGAAGGTAGAGAAGTTAACACTTCCATTGAATTACCTTATTTGGAAGTTATGCAAACAAGTTGGCATCCTAGGGTATACAAATGATGCATTAAGGAAGGCACAAAATGCTTCCTATGTTGAAATGCTCAAGATAGTTCCTCCTAAAAGGGACCAAATAGAAGAACAACTAGGCACTAATGAGACTATCCAAATCACAAGATAACAATAGCAGCAATCACAAGTTCCACCACCACCATTGCAAGATTATAGGCCTTCAATCAGTCATCTACAAAAAATTGTAGAAACCATCAGTTGGGGAAGTAGGGAAGAGGCCAATTTATTCAAAGTAATTGATGATGCAGTTAGGCAAACCATCTTAACAAATCCTACCAGTGAACAAATATCATTACAATTAGGAAGAGAGGCCTAGTGGTCATAACAGATTTCTAGAAACATAGCATCATTCCAAGCGATGCTTGAGTCTAGAGAAGGAGCCATAGTTGTGGTCATGTAGCACCATGATGCAATGGGAGCCACAGAAGTGATCATGAATCACATTAGAGAATCTTTCAATGTACTTGTGGTGTCACTAGCTGATATTTCTGGAACTAAAGATGCTCAAATGTTAGCCAGTACATGTATGACTCTTGCAGAACAAAAAGATGTGTTAGATAGATTTTTTCAGATAAGAAAGGTTATGATAAATCTCTTGGACATTCCTAGTGATGCCACTACAACACAATCTAAATTAATTATCACCAAATAAAAATTTATCATGGTTGCAACTAGGGTAGAGCATGCTAAGAATGAGCTTTGTAGATTACAAGAAGAGCTCATAGCCCTAGGAGCAAAAAGAAGAGATCAAACTCAATTCATTGCACTAGAACATCGAGCATAATCTAGAAGTAAGAAGATCAATTACCTTATTACGAACAATAAAGAGATGGAAAATGAGAAAGAAATGGTAGTATGAGATGCTTCAGCAACCAAGGCTCGCGCATATGCCCATGCTAAAGCACTTGATGCCTTACAAGAGGAAAATAAACAACATGTGATTGACCATGGTTGAAAAATAGAAGAACATTTTAGAAGAAAGCATTCACTAGCTAGGGGAATAATTGGTGAGGATCAACCAAGATATGAGCCACCTTGCAAGAGAAAACAAAAGCCTCTCCATGGAGGAGGTATGTGCCATCTGTCAAAAGTCAACCATCGAAATTAGCACATGGTGAAATAATACAAAGAAGCATGAACAACTCAAGTAACACTTCTGAGATCAGGTGGGAATGTAGAAATAAATCAATGAGAAAGAGATCCAAATGGCAAAGGCCAACATTAATTCCATGTCAATACAAAATCCAGAATGGAGACCCATCTTGAACATCATGGTCCACACCTTTAAAGCAGAAGTGAAAAATAAAGACCTGTAGATTAAGGACTTAAAAGAATATATGGGGTTAGCAAACCTCCATTATGCTAACTTAGCCATGTTAATAGCAAGTAGGCCTAAAAGTGAACTTGAACAATAAGTAACAACCATGTATGCCTTGTACAAGAAAAATTTTTCAAATCGCAAAGATCATTTAGTTTAATGTTTACAATTTTCATAGTTACTGATTTACTTTCAATACACTTTACTATTCCTATCATTAAGCAAAATGAATACAACTAATCTCAAGCACTTAAGTGTAGCTACTTCTTAACCCACAAGTACTATCACTTGGTATGCCCAATAGTGTGGTACTTGGTAATCCCAATAGTAGTTACATGAAGTTCTAGGTGTGAATAGAAGATTAGGACTAGCTACTCATCACATAGGCTAGATTCGATTTGTTTTTAGTTACTTAGATTTAAAAACTATTACTTTTACTTCATGTTAGCTATGAGGACTATGGCCCATACAACATCATCTATAATATGCCTCATTGATGAGTGGCGAGGTATCCCTACTCTCAACCATATAAATACAAGCATCCATGCACGATCCAATCAAATTCCAAGGACTAGGTGCTTATGTTCCTTTACAGAACCTAGGTAGGTTAGTCAATCTTTTTCTTCCCAAGCTTACTTGTATAGCGCGATTGTATGGTTAAGTAAACTTGAGGTATATGATTTTTATATATTTTCTAATGTTTTATGTCATGGTGCTACAAAGGGAGAAGTGAACTAATGAAGTAACTAATTTAATTTAACTAATGAACTATTCCCTAACTAGTCCTAACACCATCATCTGTTCCCACTTGTTGTGCACATCCTAAACCAGTGCAACACTACTGGGATTACCGAACACTAATCGTTACTAGGTTACCAAGTGTTCCACACATGCTTGAAGTGGTCATATTGAGTGTGCTTACTTGGGAGAGTTAACAAGGTGAGAGAGAGAACATTAATTAACTAAGGAAAGCATTAAATAACTATAAATAACATTAAATAAGGTATTCTGAATGCTATAAGGTTTATCACAAAGTTCATCTTTATTTCCAGCTACACAGTGTGCTTAGGTACACAATGCTTGAATAAGGATCCATTCGCTTTATGAATCCTACTGCGAGCACTCAGAAATAATTCTAACTCTGAGAAGGGAAAAAGGTAAGAGTTTGGGTAAGGGACTAAGACTAATTAACTAACTATTGCCAAAACAAGTGTGCTTGCCTCTTATTTATAGGCAACAAGACAGGACCCGCTATTGAATGTCTAATATCGCTTGGGAGGCTCCAATATCGCGGCCTTGATATCGTGGCTCATCATACCCCCATGATTGAATAAAAACTCATCCTAAAATTCCTTACAAAATATTGAGAAGGTATGGGATTATTGACTAAATGAGAACTGACAACAATAAGGAATAATAGACTTGAAGTTCCCAATGAACGGATCAACAAACATATTCCAACATTGGTGTTCACACCCATTGTGGTGAACACTGTACATAGATGACATCCAAACCCTCATCCAATAGCTTGAAGAGAAAAAGAGAGAGAAAATAAAATGAGGCGCGTTGCTGCTGATGTCAGAAATGTGCATTCTATTTTTCATCCATAGCTACATGACCAAACTTGTTCCTTGCATAAACGCTCTAGCTCCAGTCCATCCCGCGTGTTTCCTCCTATCCTAGTCCATTGTTCATGTAATCACCATATGCACACACAACATAGTCACAAATTAGCAAGGATAGATAAGCCATAATGCAGTTGATACCTTGCCTTGATATAAGCGCATTGGCTAGGTTGTGGGTATGGCAGATACTGGGTTAGAGGTTTTTAACTGATAACTACCCAAGGTGTAGGCGTGAGATAGGTAATTGAATGGAAAACTTTATGACAAGGCCCCCACAACTAAGAGCAAACCTCTAGTAGTAATAGGGTGGAAATACTATAGGAATAAGAAAGATAAGAGAAATAACAACAGTGAAGCCGATAAAATGGATGTCATGGATGGGGATGAAACGAGAAATGGTTGATTGCGAGGAATGTTTAAGAGAAAGAACTTAACAATTGTATCATAAAGGAATGTTAGTGGGTCCTTCCCAAAGCAAGCCCATGCCTTTTATGCCCTGATAGATCTGCAAACCAAAGAGTCCTTAGGCTCTCAGAATGACATATGGAGACAATGGTTAAGAACTTACCCACAAGAGTTTACTGAAGACTAATAATGCATCAACCAAGACATATACTAATCATAAAATTGACAATGAGGTGGAATATGGGAAGAAATATGGAAGGAGAGGAGGAAAGGGAATGGAATCCCAAGAGTAAGGTTGTGTAAAGTCCTTGTGTATTATGTGGTTAAGGTGACTGAATAAAATTCATCCTAAGTCTGGACTCACCAACCACATCTAGTGACCTCACATCAATACATTTGACCAACCCATCCTCGTGAAGGAACAAGAATGCATCCATCGAGTCACCACCATTCCAAGGAGAGAAAGATAGGGAAGTAGGAAGCAAGAAAGGACCTTAGTTAGAGGAAAACTTTAGGCATGGATAACATGTCTTTCCAGTGCCATAACCAGTGTTTGTAGCCCATGTTTCTGTATGATGTCTAAGGGGTGTGCTTTGAATTCCCACTAGTTCTTTTTTTTTTTTTCATGAGGACCACACCATGCAAAGGCTTATTTAGATTCATTAAAATTCCTGATGTTTGGTCATCAGCGGAATGGTGGAAAACCCATGAAAAGCATCCAAGTACCCCAAGAGAATAGCCAGCACAAGTGCGTCGAATCCCCTTGAAGTCACACCCTTTTCAACCATTGAGTCCTTCCTTGGTTCGAAGAATACCAAGTTACCAATTCATTAATAAGTTTAGTTAGAAAAAGGGATAGTACATTTCCAAGGCAAAGGAAACCATAGAGTTGAATGGAGGAATGCATGTCATGGACTCATTACTTGTTTTATCAAAAGAACCATATCTTAGCATCAACATTGAAAATCAAAGGTAAAAACCAAACATTAGTAATCAACATTATTATAGTACAATCCACCATCATGAGCACTTATTGTATGACAAATAAAAGTAAATCAAACAAACAAAGAAATAGTAAAAATGGTAAAGATGATTTAAAAGAAAAAATAAGTAAATATGAAAAAATGTGTAAAACAAAAATACAAAAGGAACTATGGGCTAAGAATGATTAGCATTGGTGGCCCTCTCCCCCATGACTGAGTTGGAGGAAGGAGATCTGAAATAGTGAGCAGGGTTGTCCACCAATAGAGGTAGTATTGGTACTGGCTATTCTAGGCTCATGGAAAGGTTTGGTTTGTTGGATGTTGACCAACAATTTCTTATCCAAGCTCTCAAGTTTGTAAATCATCATGGCCCTTGAAGGAAAGGTTGCATGAATAATCTAAGATCCTTCCCATAGTGTTTGAAATTTAGTGCATTGTGGCACATGTGTGGGGTTCCAATAAAGGACCTTATCTCCTGGTTGGTATTTAACTTTCCTAATTTTCAAGTCATGACGTTGTTTATTAAAGGCCTTGTGCAATTCATTAGATTACAGGGTGACAAATTAGTTCTCATCTAGCAGGTTAAGGTTCATTAACCATTCTTTTTGTGCTAGATTGAGGTCAAGGTTGAGGTCACATTCCGTGGATAGTATATGGAGCTCTACTTGAATAGGAAGCGTTGGAATTCTACCGTACACTAACTTGTAGGGAGAGTAGCCTATAGGGAGTTTCCACGTGGAGTAGTATGCCCAAAGAGCATCATTCAGTTTGGTGCTCTAATCTTGCCTATACGTGCTAATGGTTCTTATCAATATTTTTGTAATCTCCCTATTGGTTACTTTGGCTTGACCATTCACTTGAGGGTGGTATGGTGTAGTCAGTTTGTGTTCAACTCCTAAGCATTGCATCAACTTTCAAAAAGTCACACTTGTAAAATGTGTACCATTATTTGAAAGAAGTGCACGAGGCACACCAAACCTGTTAACAATTTTTTGTTGAACAAATCATGCAGTGGTAGATGATGTATAGCCCATAACAGTGGCTGCTTCTTCCCATTTTGTAAATTAGTCAACAGTAATGATAATGTAAGTTTTTCCATTGAACATTGGTGTAATAGGCCCCATAAAATTAATTCCCCATATGTCGAAGGGTTCTAAAGGTTGAATCCATTGTTGTGGACCCTCCATCCTAGCAGTCATTCCCCTATCATGTTGGCAGTGCTCACAAGATTGGATGAAATGATGAGCATCCTGGAACAATGTAGGCCAATAATATCCTACAAGAAAGATTTTAATGGTTGTTCATCTCCTAGCATAATAACCCCTACAAGGACCCTCATGAGCATCTTAGAGAACTTGTAATTGATCTACATTAGGAACACACCATCAGACCAAGACATCAGGACATACCTTATAAAGGTGTTCATTAATTTCCATGAAATATTTGGCTTGGTGAAGAAACTACTGTTTCTTTTTAGCATCCAACTCTTGTGGTGTTTCTTGTGTAAGTAGATAGGCAAGAATTCTACTATACCAATTTATTTCCATGGTTAATTGATTATTTACTATACCTGCAAAGATGAATTCATCAGGAAAGTGATCAAAAAGTAGATATTCATCCTCTTTGTTATCCCACCTTAACCGAGATAAATGATTAGCAACAACGTTCTCGGTGCCTTTACGATCTATCATTGTAAGATCAAACTCTTGTAAGATTACGGGCCATCGTATGATGTAAGGGCTCAACATTAGTTTATTTAGCAGGAACTGAATTGCACTATGGTCTATGTGTACAAATACCTTATAGCCCATTACATAGTGCCTAAACTTATCTAGTGCATACACCACAGCCATTAATTCCTTTTTTGTTGTGGTGTAGTTGAGTTGTGCACCAACAATACTTCAACTTACACAGTGAATGTAATAGGGTTGTTTCTTGTCATCTAACTATGTAAGTACAACTCCTAAAGAAAATTTGGATGCATCAATCATTATATGGAATGGTCTGGACTAGTCAAGAGCTTGTAGAATAGGTATTTCTACAAGCTTCTATTTTAAAGTTTGAAAAGCTAACTCGCATTCTTTGGTCCATTCAAAAGGTATGTCCTTTCTTGTTAGTTCAACCAATGGTTTTGCAACCCTTGAAAAATTCTCTATCAATCTTCTATAATAGCCAGTGTGTCCAAGGAATGATTAGATGTCCTTTATAGTTTTAGGTTGGCGCATGATTCCTTGGATGACTTTAATCTTTTCTAGGTCTATCTCTATCCCTGTTTGTGAAATCTTATGCCCTAATACTACACCTTCTTGGACCATTAAATGGATTTTTTTCCAGTTGAGCCTTAAATTGATTTCAACACATTGTTTTAGTAGTTTCTCTAATCGGTCCAATGCTTGATTGAAGTTCGCTCTATAGGTGGAGAAATCATCCATGAAGACTTCTATACCATTCCCTATTTGCTGGTAAAAGATACTTAGAACCAAACATTCAAACATTACAGGAGCATTGCAGAAGCCAAATGGCATCTATTTGTATGCAAATATCCCCTAAGGACTTGTGAACGTGTTCTTGGCTTAGTCTTCTAGTGCTATTTGGATTTGGTTTTATCCACTATATCCATCCAGAAAACTATAGTAGTGATGCCCTACAATGGTGTCTAAGACTTGGTCGATGAATGGAAATGGAAAGTGGTTTTTGAATGTTGCCATGTTTAGTAGCCTAAAGTCTATACACACCCTCCATTTACCTCCCTTTTTGGGCTCAATAACTAATGGACTAACCCATTCTCTATCAGCAATGAAGTAGATGAACCCAGGTATTAGAAGTTGTTCAATTTCTTCTTTAACCACTTGCTTTAGCTTTGGGTTCAATCACCCCTGTGGTTATTTTCAAGGCTTCATGGAGGGGTCAGTGTAAATTCTATGTTAGCATATCCTAGGGTCTATTCCAGTTAATTCAAGATATGACCAAGAAAAGGCTTTCAAACATTTGTTCACCATTTTCAGCAACCTCTCTTTTTGTTGAGGAGTGAGCTTAGCATTAATAATTACTAGTTTTCCATTTTTGAGAAATATGTACTCCATACTGGTGGGCAACGGTTTTAACTCCAGGGGCTCTTGCTTAAAGTTGTCGAGGATTTCCAGCTTCCCCCAATTGATATTTTCAATGTCGAGACATGCAAGTTGGCGATGGACTTGCTCTAATGTGTCTATGTTATCGATGTAAGTGCAAGTCAAACCCTCAGTTGGTTCCATGCATATAGTTGAGTTGCTCTCTAGGTAAGCTTTCAGCCACTGGGTTCCTTCCTATCTTGTGGCTGCCACATATTGACACCTTTGTATGTTAGTTACTTATGCACACTAGTTGCATGCACGCAATGTTAAACATTGTACAAACCAAGACTTTTGTACGCAACTACACCATGTGTTACTGTATGTGATGCATGAAACTTTCTTCTTCTCGATCTTTCCAAACATATTTTCCTTTAATATCTCTAGCAAAAGATCACGTATTCCTAGGTGTGCATCAATTATGCTTAGCTATGTTCTTCCCATTATGATAGGGAAGTCCCCCTTACAGTTGTTGACTTGAATCACTAGGAAGTTGGCTAAATACGACCATCCAAAAATAACAGTAACAATGTCCTCCACTAGTCCTAATGGGTCAGTGATGAACTAGTCAACCGGCTCTAAATGAATGTTACTCTTTTGTAGTGGAGGCAAGTTCTAGGCTTTGTACATTTCTTGAGAGATTAAGTTGACACCAGCACTTGAATCCAAAAGAGCCTTGCAAGGTTCATTCCTAGCAATTTGTAAATATATAAGAGGATTCCTAGGATTGGAGAATTTCCTAGGAAGATGGCCAATCTTAATCCAATTGGTAATGGCATGTGTCAACATGACCATGTGCGTTGAATGTGCCCTTTGGTTTGAAGGGAGTTTCAAAGTTTTGAATGATGGTGAGGCCTTTGGAGAGTTAGTTTCTTGTGACTGTAAGGACTTGATTAGATTGTTGATCCTAAAGAAAGATCTCTTCTTTACGCAGTTTCTTGAACCAATAGTAGGATGAGAATTAATAGCCCTTGTAGCATTATGTTGCTACAGCTGGGTAGGGAGCTCACCTTGCATGGCTGGAGTAGGTGTAATGGAGTTAAGGATGAAAGAGATGTAGCTGGATGAGAAGGATAGTATGTTTGTGGAACATCACCCCTAGGAGAAGGAGTTCTATAATACTCATGCGTTTGGTAGTGAGGTTGGGGAGCAACGTGACTAATAGTATCATGTGGAGAGATTGGCTACTACATCTAGTATCCATACAGGTTGGTTTGACAGAAATGGTACTATTGACGTGGTGGTGGCATTCCCCATGATTGTGGGTGTTGCCACTATTGATACTGCTCATTTGGTTGTGGTGGAGTTCCACTTGGATAATACATCAATGGTTGGTGGAACTACTGGGGATAAGGTAACCTTCGAGGTGTTTGCCTTTTGTTTAATCATGGGTTAAGTGCATACACCCTAGACTCCTGGAAATGTGATATTACAGGGAAAAATCCCTTAATATGGTCATATTGGAATATCTCACATCCACCATCATTGTTTGTATCTGAATCCACAACCTCTTCGATGATGGTAACTTTTCCCTTACCTTTGTTATGTGCATATTTAGCTTCTTTCTTTTTTCTCCTTTCTTGATCACTACCTTCCTCTCTAAACTCCTCTACTATTTTGAGAACTGTTTGAAATCTATTATCTAGGGAGTCCCATATTTGATCCACCTTTACCGATACTTTCAATGCAAGTTTTTGAATGGGCAAGTTTTTCCTATTCACCATCTCTTCAAGTGGCGACTCTTCTTCATCCTCACAAAATCTAACTCCCTTCTTTCAAAGGGAAGGATCTCTATTATATTCTTTCGCACTCCATCTTTTTCTTAACTCACCTTCCTCTTTAGCAACTTGCTCCAACAATCTTTGTACTTGATGGACCCTAAGCTCAAATAGCCTTCCTTGGGCATAAGTCCCAAGGGTTCTTCATGTTTCGTGCCTAGCCCATCTACAAGATGGCATAGTTTTTTCCTTTACAAGTAACCATGGCCTAGGCAATGATGTAATAGTGCATAAGATCATCCCATGGAAGCATCCAATGGTTTTTGTCCTCCTTGTTTCCATCCTTGGATTTTCTTTCATAGGTTGGAAACTCATGAGTATGTTTGATACTTAACATTGAATAGTTCTAACATGGTACTCCATCAACGAATGGATTCTGATTCTAAGGACCAGTAATAGCTTTTCACTTCCTTGATCAGTGTCCATGGAAACAACTTGAGTTTTTACCACTCATTTTCTATGTTTTGCAAGGCACATGCATTGTGAAATGCTTGCAAATGATTTTGAGGTTTAGCGTTGTATCCCCCTTCAAATCATGGGATATTGTTCATGTCCAATCTTTTGATCCTACTATCTTTTTGGTGCCTTGTTGGGATTCTAACAGCCTTAGTTATATCTAGCATACTTCAGGTATGAGTAGGGGTTCATCGTGATCATACTGTCTATGGCATCTATGATGCCTATGTTGGTCCCTACTCTCCCTCCTTTCATGATGAGTTTCTTTAGAATGCCCTCATCCCCTTTCTTGGCTGCTTTGTGTATGATTCCCTTTTCACTTACCATTATCCTTAGGGTCTTTTTCCTTGTGACTATGTCCAGATCCTAAAAGAGAGGGTGAAGGAGATGATGAAGGTGAAGAAAAAGGAGGACCGTCACCATGATGGTGTTGCTTCCTTCTCTTCGGTGGTCACAACCTTGATCATGGTTGTGATTAGAATGTCCATCTTTTTCATGTGTTCGTGTTCCTTTTTTAGACTCTTTATGTCCATTGGTACCAGAATCTAGGTTAGGGATAGTTGAGTGAAAATTTTGATACACCACCCCGTGACTGAAGTCAACTGGAGAAACATCATTATGTGGGAGAATTCCTAAGGTACGTTCACCACCCTCATTTTCACCTATGGCATACTGGACATTCTAAGACAACTTCCCCTTCATGGATTCATGATGTCTCTCATGTTGTAGATCCCTTTGATGTTATGCCTTCGTGGGTCAATACTCTCTCAAGTCATGATCATACACAACGTACTCTACCTATAAGTGTTGCATACCAATTTGTGTGAGAGTCGAAGAAGCAAGCCCAGGATTGAGCGATCAGGAGGTAACACTATGTTACCTTCTAAATCACGCCAACACATTTGTTCATCCTAGTGGAGGATAAAGGTAAAGTTTGGTATATACTCATCAAGATGAACATATACCACACAAAATTGTTGAGAGACTAGTGGATTATCATGTGTACTACACCTTCAATTGTTCCCTATATCATACCTAGGCGATGAAACACTCTCGTAAGAAGAAGGAGACATAATTATCTATTCAGTTTGCAATACTTTTTGTTTTACTAATTATAAGATAACCAATCCTAAGGGTTCGTTCCAACGATGTGAGAATTTCCTAAGTTCCAGCTAGTGCACAAATAACAAAGTCCCCAACAATGATGCCAATGATGAGTAGCGAGGTATCACTACACTCAACCATACAAATACAAGCATCCACACATGATCCGGTCGAATTCCAAGGACTAGGTGCTTATG
The DNA here is from genome assembly GCA_015680685.1 of Gnetum montanum. NCBI lineage: Eukaryota > Viridiplantae > Streptophyta > Gnetopsida > Gnetales > Gnetaceae > Gnetum > Gnetum montanum. The sequence goes on along the minus strand of MNCI01030576.1, from coordinate 91,458 downwards.
CGCCTTTAGAAAACCTAGGTAGGTTAGTCAATTGTTGTCTTCCCAAGCTTACTTGTATAGCGCGATTGTATGGTTAAGTAAACTTGAGGTATATGATTTTTATATATTTTCTGATGTTTTATGTCCTGGTGCTACAAAGGGAGAAGTGTACTAATTAAGTAACTAATTTAATTTAACTAATCGACTATGCCCGAACTAGTCCTAACACTAGCATCTGTTCCCACTTGCCGTACATATTCTGAACTAGTGCAACACTACTAGGATTACCAAACGCTAATCGTTACTAGCTTACCAAGTATTCCTTGCATGTTCAAACTGGTCGTACTGAGTGTGCTTACTTGGGAGAGTTAACAAGGTGAGAGAGAGAACATTAATTAACTAAGGAAAGAATTAAATAACTGTAAATAACATTAAATAAGCTATTCTGAATGCTGCAAGGTTTATCACAAAGTTCGTCTTTATTTTTGGCCACAAGGTATGCTCAGGTACACAATGCTCGAATAAGGATCTATTTGCTTTATGACTCCTACTGTGAGCACTCAAAAATAATTCTAACTTTGAGAAGGGAAAAAGGCAAGAGTTCGGGTAAGGGACTAAGACTAATTAACTAACTATTGTCAAACCAAGTGTGCTTGCCTCTTATTTATAGGCAACAAGATAGGACCTGATATCGGATGTCCAATATTGCTTGGGAGGCTTTGATATCATGGATGCACTATCGTGGCCCCAATATCACAGCTCATCACTCAGTGTGAGTTAAACCATATGCATTAAATTTACTAGCTAATGTGAGAAGACAATGATCGTGAACTCTAACCAATTACTTGCATAATCACATTACCTTGTCTATGGAATTTGACCAGGATCATTTGTGAATACTTGTATCTTGTATGGTTGGGTGTTGGATACTCCACCACTTATCATATGACAACATAAAACCTACTACTATGTGCTTCCAACTACCACTACAATAAAAGCCCTCTAATGCTTCACATTCTCTACAATGCTTACGAACATCATAGCACTACACCAACATCTATCCTTCTAATTACTATTAGATGTCAAATGTTCATGTGGGTTTCCATGTTCTACTCATAAAAGCACCAAGTCTCCCTCCTCTATTAACATGAAACTTTCCTAACTAACTTGATAGTTCTTATTGCAAGTATGAGACTTTATCACAAATCGACTTAACAACTCATCTAATCTTATCCTATCTTGACTTATGATATAATCATGTTTGTAGCCATTTAATCTCATCCTATGTTGACTCATAATATAATAATCTCTATGGTTATTTGGAAGCCAAGTCATAATTATCATCATCATCATCCAAGTTATAACTATCTAATAAAAATAAAAGAAGAGTTATTTCCAAGATAACAATAAATCATGTCAACTATGCCATATGTCATATAGTGCCCCAACATTATCATTTTGTCAATCAAAGATACTTGACTACACAATCTTATATGGTCAGAGGACATAAGTTTAATAATAAAATAAGAATAGAAAAATAATTAAAACTATCAAATTAATCTAGATTACTAAAATATTTTAGAAAAATAATAAAATAATACAAACTACACATGTCACACAATGCCACAATCTTTACTAACCATTATTAGCACTATTGAGAAAGGTTGCCATAAGGTATGAGACATAGGTTCAAATTACAATAATAATTTATGAGGATGCTTAGTTAAGGGATGTTATAGTTATTGATGTAAATAATTTATACAAAGAAATGATTAAATGGGGGAAGGCCATTAGTATGGAATGCTATCTAAAAGAAGTTAAATTTGATTGTGTAAGTCATTAGAAAAGGAATGGTACATCAATAAATTTGTTATACTGATAAAAGAGATCTAAACAATTTTATAATGATTTTAATTAGCAATATTTTTCCTAAGCTTCTATGTGCTATTCTAAAATCTATGCTTGGAAAATGGGCTAAATAAAATTAAATATGTACAATTTTCTACATAGGATTCAGGTGGCATCATTCTACTATAGATCATCTCATCACTTTAAAATATTTTATTGATTAATCAAAAGGTCTACACAAGAAAAATTTGATTTGTTTTGTAGATTTTTTTAAGGTTTATGATTCTGTTATTTGAAGTAAGTTATGAAGGCACTTGGAAAATCTAGAAGCTCCCATCACATTGTTGTGTGCTAATTCAAAACTTTACAAATAGGTATGTATTCAAATTTACAAATGAACAAAAAAGAATTTTATTTAATAGCTTTTGTTGATGTTAATGAATGATGTCTTCTTTATCCTACTTTATTTGGCCTTGTTATTGATGAACTTGAAGAGTGGATGCATAAAATTCCAACTCAATTTGTAATTAAAATTGGAAGCATTCTTATCAAGCTATTACTCTATATAGATTTGTTGGCACATTTGGCCATTCCATGGAACAATTGGAATATTTTATTAAAAATTGGAACAATCTATGGTTGTAAATTTAGAAGAGCTTTAGTGTTGTGGGTTGATGGGTATTTTTGAGAAGTAATCCACTGGTAAATAATTTTGATGTTGAGGCCTTCTTGGATTACGAAATTAAAGTGCCAAATTATTCGTTTATTGGAGATTGGAAGAATTAGATTATTTACCTCAAAAAGCATACTTCTTGTTAATGTTCTTTCTGAGAAACCCCAAACCACTGTTTATGTTGAAAAAATAGCCACCGCCATGGATAACAGGGTTTACGTTCTATGCTTAAGCTTTGTGGTCCAGTTAAGAGTTGGAAGCATGCAGAAGATCCAACGAATGGACTGCCAACAGGTTTTGGATTTTGTGAATTTAAATTAACGAAGGATGAGAAGGTTTCTATTGCAAATAAACCTGAATTTCCTCAAGTTGAGAAGCCCATTGATAAAGTTGCTGAAATGCAAAAGTTCTCCACCATAAGTGATTCTGAAATTTTTAAAAAACCACAGAAGTAGAATCTATCACTAATTTTCTGAGTAATGTAATAAATCAAAATGCAGAAACTGAGAAAAACCACGAGGCTATGTCTTCGAATCCAGGATCTCTTAAAAAAATGGAGTCTGAAGCATCAGAACAAGCAGTGAAGTACTTTACGAAGGATCGTCTTCTTGTTGCATTTCTTGGCAATGGTACTTTCTGTTGGTATGAAGAATCGTGACTACAACGAAGACCACAGTGGCCCTATTTTTAGTAGTGGCAGCATTGTTGCCGGTTGCCGAATCGGCGGAAGGGGATCTTTTGCAGGATTTTTGCATTACGAACTACGCAAATGTCAAAAGGGCAACTTCCGTAGAGTAAGCAGGGCCACTAGACAAATCTGTAGCAATGATCGCCTCTATCCCGCATGAAGTTCTGGCCATAGTTGCACTGCAAGAAAATCTGTGGGCTAGGAACAAAGGCTGCAAAAAAAAATAGCTCCAGTGACGGGTGCGTTTCCAACTTACTGCCATAACTCACAATACTCTATTGCAGGGATTATTCAGCTGCGGCCTCGTCAAGCAGACCTGGGTTTTCCATAAGAACACATTTCAAAAAATTGTTTTAGGTGGTAATCACAAATGTCATTCACTCCTGGAACCTGCAATCCGAAACAGCAGCCATACCCGATGCCGATGCATTCGATATCACATACCACAGTCCACTGAACGTGGCAACAAAGACACAAAAGGCATACTAAGACAGGTGTCAAGATATATTTTGGGTTGATGCCGGTAAATCAAAGTTGCAGTTCATCAAAAATAAAATTTTAAATGGTTTGGTAATTAATTCAGCAATGTCACAATCTCACATACGCTAATAGTGTGAAGCCCTGGTTATAAACTTACCTTTTAATTTAGTTATTTCAAGGCTTCAAAACATTATTTTTCAAACATTATTATATAAGTTACTACCCATAAAATATTTGTAATATTAATGTTAAAATATTTGTAATATTAAATTTATAATATTTACAAATATTAATGTTAGCATAAATTCCTCCTAACTTTATGTATAACTTCCTAACTACAT
>MNCI01030576.1:22978-68462 GCA_015680685.1 Gnetum montanum | reverse complement strand
TCTTTATTTCCGTACACAACTTGCGTTCAGGTACAAAGCTACTCAAATAAAGAACCGTTCACTTGGGGGACTCCTACTGCGGGCACATGGAAAATATTCTATCTCTGGGGTGATCAATCCGCCAGAGCTTCACTACTTAGCCTATCTTCTATGAAATGAGGGGAGTTCCGCCTCTTATTTATAAATTTGACAGCGGACTGTGATATCATGTACGCGATATCGCAGGGAACGACACGATATCGCATATGCGATATCGCAGGGAATGCGATATCGTGGGGGACGCGATATCGCGTATGCGATATCGCGGCGGACTTGTGCAATTCGCGTCTCATCAAATAGTATAATGCAATCTTAAATGGGTAATCATAGCATAAGAAAGAAACACATGTAACTCATTTTCAAGGGCTCTTCATATGCACAACCTACAAATATGTTGTTCTCGAAGGAGTTGAATCCATCTTTCACTTTTAATTCTAAGATGACAAAAACTTAAGCAAAGCTTACTAATACCATTCTGATACTTGATGGGAATAGCACCTAAGATATAGTGAGCTTCTACATCTAGTTTATTAGATCAAATGTGGTGTAAATAAAATTTCCTCTTGCCTTCCATATTAGTTGATATCTATGTTAAAACCTTCTTCTTGACTAGTTAGCAAATATGCTTAGGATTTTTCTACACATCCTCCCAAGAGATATTCCATTTTCTCAAGAATTGCATCTCATGAAAATACCAACTATGCTCTTGCACATCCTTGAACACTACTTTAGAAAATTTTTCTTGCCTTGAGATATGCAAGCTATGAGTGTATGTAATAAATTGACACAAGGCTTCTCTTCTAAAGTTGGGATGTTATTACAATGATGGACTTTTAAAATAAACTATATTATAGATAGATAAATTATGAAAAAAATTAGCTTTATTTATGTAGTCCAATCCCATATTGGAAGGAAAATGCTAAGATGATAATGATGATGATAACTGAAAAAAAAAGATAAAAAATTACTAAAAAGGTGAAGCTTCAACATAATATTATAGATTTCATTTAACCGTTCTAGTGATATCTTTGTAAGTTTTCATCCTTATGATCAATCCTATGAAACCTCCAAATAGAATTAGACCTTCCCTCTTTTAGAAGCTCCCACTCAAGTCTTCACTTCCTACTAAGGTTTTTTTATTTAGAGATATAAATGCATTTGAGGTTATAGTTGAAGCATAAGCTATTGAATGATATCATCTTAAACTAACAAAGAAAGAAACATCCTTAAGAGTTAACTTTGTACTAATTTTTGTCAACATAAAAAAGAAAATTAGTTAAATACCAAAGGGACAAAAGAAACTCTATGTATGAAGAAAAATCATTTAAGTAAAAATTCCTTGAACCTTAGCTTAAAATAAGGTAAATAGCTACACCAAGTAGGGGGATAAGTAAAAAAAAGTAGTGGATGAATGAGACTTCCATGTTATAAAAAGGACATATAGGATCATGAAAAACTTTATGAATCAAATACAATAAAAATATCCTTATTTGGAGTTTCTCCTATTTGTAGTTCTCTACTGCTCTTATACCCTAAAATTTTATTTTTAATATATATTTATTTTGGGGTCCAACACTACAGGAAAACATGCCTTGTTGATGGATTGAAAGCTATTTTCCTTGAGAACATGGGCTAAAGAAGTATGGAGATCCTATTGAGTTCTACGTTATCTTACAATCATCATAGAACTACATGGTCCTAATTCCTTTATGAACCTCATCAAAAGGATATATATGCTTGTTGGGGATGCTTTGCCTCTCTGGCTCAAGCCTCCGCCCTTCTCTTCAATGTAGGGCTTAGGCTAGTTGCATTAGAGTAGGAATACATCTTAGCTCATTAAGAGAAAGGTATCGTGTGGGTATGCTAATGTGTCTATGTGCATCTTGTTAGTATGGTTGTGTATTTGCTTGCTTATGGTGCACTTGATGTGCCTCTAACCATTAACTAATGGGTTGATATGCTTGTAGGTATTCTAAGCTTTGAAGCATAGTCCATCTTGAGTTCATTCCCTCTCATTACTATTTCTAGAATCTTAGGTAATTCTAAATGGTGTTCTTAAAGTGCAACACTATTACACTCCATACTAGAGTTGATGGTTTGTGGTTCAACATTTGTAGTGGTTCATTGCCTAAGTTCATGGATAACCATGACATATAAGAAGAAGAGAAAAAAGAAATACCACTCTAACTAGGCTCCTATTAGCATTGGCCCTCATAACAACATGGATGAGCATGTGTTTGATGAAGCACATGATGTAACCTCTAGACATGAAAACCTAAATGATGCTGATGAGGTACCTATTAGGGAGCATGAAGATTACTCTTTTGACAAGGTATAGGAGTTGTGTAGGCAACTCCTTGAAATTGACAATGTAATCCTTAGTTACTTTCCACTAGAAAAGCTGGTTAAAATGGACGATAACCTTGTGGAAAATATTAATGTCCTATATCTTTGGTAGTTAAGCACAAGCTCTACAAAACCCAAAATTTTATGCTTAAAATCAAGTGGAAAGAATGGGGGATGTCATTAATGACATCTAAATCTCTATGGATGATGTCTTACAAAGGGTGGCATTCCTACAGGCATAGGTGGAGAAGCTGGAGGTGAGAAATGAGACACTGGAGGACCAATTGACTATTCAAGAAAAGGCAGTTACATTTGGTTCAAGGTGATCAACCCATAAGTTCCAAGCCAAAGAGCCTAAGATGTAGAAAGATGATCATGATGATAAACTTCTAAATGTCTTTATTTTGAAGATGAAATGCATCCTTGATATGAATAAATACCTAGAGGAAATGAAGCTCAACATCACCTTCCAATTCCTAGGAGGCGTTTCTTAGACCTGGTGGCTTTGCATTGTCTAAGAGATGAAGTGAGGGACTACTTAGAGATTAGTGGAGACAGGGGATGACTTCAAAATTGCTTTAGTTAAAAATTTCCACCTAGGCACTTTCATTAATAAAGCATGGGTAGAGTTGAAATAATTTTAGTAGATAGGAAATTTGGAGGATTATCTTCAAAAATATTAAGAAGTTGTCTTGAAAATTCTAGTGATGAATAATGAGGCTAAGTTTTGTTTCTTTTTTAATGGCTTAAAACCCTGGGCCAAGCATGAGATCAAAATCCTCAAGATCTTGGAATACAAAAAAGCACTTGAATTAATGGCCAAACTAGTGGTCAACTCAAAGCCCCAAAATCAAAATCAAAATGGAGCTGATGCATCTCAAAATGAAAAAAAATTCTAATGATGGATCATGCTTGTTTAGTGGAAGGAATTTTGGGTTCAGAATTCTACTATTACCCTTGGTTCTTAGGCTTCTTTCTAGGGTAATGGGAAGTGATGGCATCCCAAAGAATCTGACGAGTTTCAGGACAAGCATCCATGCTTTAGAGGATCCATGAATAATCCTCCTGGGCATCTTGGTATGCAGTGTTTCATCTATTCTAGAAATTACATAACTTGAGATTACCCCCAGAACCCTAATTAATGACTAGTTGGAAGATATCTAAATGATGATCATTAGTTAAAAATTCTTGAATATGAACCATAACCTTGATTGCAAGTAACCAAGATAAATGAAAGTGGGTAAGAGATCAAGTCCCTTAAAGTGACTAAGTAGATTTCTTGGAGCTTGATAGCAATTTAGTAGAATATCCAAGGAGAACAACCTGAGTAAGAACCCAACTTATGTTTGGTATAAATGGTTCTGGTGTAGTTCTCATCAAAGACGATTAACACCTTGGTTCACAAATATGCCAGTGACAACTTTCTTTCACTAGAAATTACTCATACCCTCAATTTAGGAGTACAACTAGCTTCAACATCTTACAAGTTAGCCAAGTTCCATTTAATCAAGTGCATTGGAGTTGTGAGAGATATGAATGTGAAAGTAGGCTAGTCGAATGAAAGGTTGAACTTCTTAGTCTTGAATATTGATTCTTTATAATTCATCCTTAGACAAGAATTCTTTAAGAAGGAAAAGGTGTTGGTTGTTCCATACCTAGATGTTCTATGCATAGTAAAGACCTCTGCACTAGGAGTGACTAGTACTATTTGTGAAGCTTAGGTTGTCTCATCCATGGTGATGAAACATGTTATTAGGAACTTAACCTAACAAATATTCCTTGCTATGTTAAGAGAAATGAAAGATGAGAGTTTTGCATAGGTAAGCATGTGAATTGAGAACATGCTAGGAATGTATAAGGATCTAATGCTGGTGGAATTTCCAAGTGAACTAATAGAACAACAAATTGTTAAATATAAGATCAAGTTGTTACTAGGAACTATCCCTCCCAGGTAGTAATCTTGTTGAATGACTACTCCTAAGCTAGTAAAGTTAAGAAAGTAGTTAGCAATTTTGGTGAAGAATGATTACATTTGATCCTTCAAATCTTCTTATGGAGCCCTAGTTTTATTTGCTAAGAAAGAATATGACTTAGTAAGGGTGTGTTATAATTTCAAATTGCTAAATAAGTACACCATCAAGAATAGGTATTCGGTACCATTAGTTTCAAATCTATTCAATCAATTAGGGGGGACTTGAGTCTTCTCTCCACTCAACCTTCACTAAGGTTACTATTAGGTGTAGATTGCAAAGAGTGATAAAGAAAAGATAACTTGTGTCACTTAGTACAACTCATATGAGTGGATAGTCATGAATGAAGTGTTTCATCCATACATAGACAAGTTTTTCAAAGTATATCTTGACAACATATTAGTGTACTCTTACTTGATGGAAGAGCACATTCAACATTTGAACTTGGTATTCATCAAATTGGCACACTTTCTACCTCAATAGTGTCCACCTCTTGGCAGATTCCATTCACCTCTTCACAATCATTGAAGCTGCATTGGATAACCATTGGATTGATTCCATGGAGAAAGAGCTACATCAAATTAATAAAAACAACACTTGTAGCCTAGTTCCTCATCCATCTGGTAAGCCTGTTATTAATTTAAAATGGATATTTAAACTTAAGAGAAATCAATATGGTGAAATAGAAAAATTCAAAGCTTTCCTAGTTGCCAAAGTCTATATCTAATAATAAGGTAGAGACTTTGATGATAACTTTGCTCCTATTTCATAGATGGAATCAATGAAAATCTTTTTTCCCATTACTACACAAGCTAGCTACGTGGTTTATCAACTAGATGTGGCTTCTACATTTCTCAATGGAGTTCTTAATGAAGAAGTTTATGTGGAACAACCACCATGCTTCATTGATGAAGGAAAAAAATCATGTTTACAAGCTCCATAAAGTATGATATGGGCTCAAGAAAGCTCCATGTGCATGGTATGCACATATTCATGCATTTTTCATGCAAGAAGGCTTCACCAATCTTTAGTCCCAAACAACAATATACAAAAAGGTATCTAGAGATGATTTTATTTATGTTTGTTTATATTTAGATGATTTAGTCTATTTTTCATCTACAATTACATTAGGAAATAATTTTCTTAATGCCATGAAAAAGAAATTCGAAATGTCTAATTTAGGGAAGATGTCATATTTTTTGGATTTTCAGGTTATCCAAAGAACAAAATAAATTTCCATATGTCAAATGAAATTTTCCTCATCCACTCCATCTTCACTGAAATGGGATATACACTCAAACCTCCCATTTACTTATACTGTGATAGCACAAGTGCTATTGTGATGGCTCATAATCCTGTTCATCATGGGCATTCCATGCACATAGATATCAAGCGTCACCATCTTAGAAGCTTGATCCAAGATAACATGCTCAACATAGAACATTATGCAACTGAAGCACAAATGGTAGAGATCTTTACTAAGATTCTGAGTCGTGAAAATTTTGAGTCTTTTCAAGACTTCCTAGGAGTGAAACCTCTTACCATCATGGGGGGTTGTGGAATATGATGACTAGATGTTTCACAATAGAATTAGATAGATTTCATCTATTAATATATTTTAAATAAGATGAGATCCTATTCATGTAATTATTATCCAGTCCATGTTTAGGACATTCCATATTAAGAAGATCCTTAAATATGATGATAAGGATCATCCCCATGATTTCCAAGATTCATATTATCTCTCCAAATCTATTCTTGGGAGATGAAGGGCTATATAATTGTAGAAGCACATATTCATTCATAATAGAATAAATAATAGAATAGAATACATACAGAAGTTAGAAATTTCAACAAGAGTGTCCTTTTTCTAACAAAGTTATTTATTTTCTTTAAGCTTAGTTCATGGATCCAGGGCCCTTTAGCCTATTCATCTATGTTGTTATTTGATTGTTGGTATCTAGATTCTAGCTTTGGATTTTGTTACTAGTAATGAGGACATGGTTTCTTTTCATGCAATAGACAATGAGTCCACAACATCCACCAATCCACAAACTCTATGGTTTTCCTTGTTCTCGAAATGTGCAGTCTCTTTTTCATTAATAAAACTATAACAAATTTGTGACTTTGGTAGTTTTTAGAATTGGAAAGGATTCAAAGGTTTGAATAAGGTGTAACTTCAAGAGATTCGGTATTCATTGTGCCTTTTTGCTTACTTTGATGCATGTGTGTTTTCATGGATCTCTTACTATTCTTTGTCAACCAATAAAAGGAAGTTGAATAAGTATTTTCATGATGTGGTTCTCATGTAAAAAAAACAAACAATGGAAATTCAAAGCATACCCCTTAGAAAAAATAAATAGGCTACAAGCACTAGTTATGGGACTAGAAAGACATGTTACCCATGCCTGAAGGTCCCCTCTAACTAAGGCCCTTCCTCACTTCCTACTCTTTTCGTCTCTAATACAGAATAGTGGTTGTTTTGTGGAAGCACTCTTGTGTCTCAGGGGGGGTGGACTAGTCTTAGAATGGTGATGCAAGGTCACTAAATGTGGTTGATTTTGGTCTGGACGAAGGATGAATCTTATCAAGTCATTTAATCATAAAATTCACAAGGGACTTCATGTAATCTTAATTAGGAACTGCATTCCACTCTCTCTCTTTCATCCATCTATGCTTTCCATGTCTCACCTAACTACAAATTTCATGTCCTTTTTCGATGTCTTGGTTTAATGTGTCAAAATTCTTAGGTAGTTTCTTCTCGATTTTTGTACTTAATCTTTTGTAACCATTAATCATCCACGAGGCCCATAGACGTCTCAGTTTGAAGTTTGCAAGGGTAATAAAAGACCTATGGCCATCTTGGGGAGGACCCACTTGCATATCTTTTGGTTGGGTTAGTTAAGTTCTTTATCCTTAGACATTCTTACAATCAAAGTATTTTGTTTGCCCCATCAATGACATCCTAATGTGCGTACCTTTATAACATTCTTTAATGGAATCTTTTTATTGTCTTTGTTGTAAATTCTGTAATCCTCCTTAGGTATTTTATTATGTTTGAACTTTGTAAAAATTTTCTAATGGATTACTTATCTATTCCACCATATTTTTTAGCCTTCCTGCTAACACTATTATCAAAATTCATCCATCACAATCACAACCTAGCCAAGTGTAACCACTAACGAGACAAGGTACTTAAAAGCTATATGTTACACATTACACACTAATTCATGATTTTATTATGATTACAATGGGAAGCATGGATGAAATCCATGGACTAGAAGTGGGACTATCCTCACAAAGGAAGCAATAGCAATAGCACCATGTGATGAGGACTCTTCATGATCATTGAATCTTCTTCCTCACTCTTCAGCTTCCAGAGGGTTAGATGTCAATTTTGTCTAGGGTGTTCTCTTCTCTTGTCATGAACATCCAATTCTGTAAAAGATTGTAATTTCTACACTTGGGCATTTAGGATTCTATTTGTTCCATTTAAGTTAGTTTGTATGTTAGTCAATAATTCCATACCTTTTCAATATTTTGTATGGAACTTGTTTCTCCTCTTCTTCACTCAAGGATGAGTTTTCATTTAGTCATGGGGGTATGATGCATCATGTTTTGACTAGCTCTAATATTGGATATCTAATATCAGAGCCTCAATATCAAATACCCAATATCAGATCCCAAGTTGCAATGTCGAATATCCAATGTCATGGGATATATGTCGACCTATAAATATAGTGCTTGGGCTCACGATTTTCATGTAGTTTTTTATAGTTTTTGTCATAGCATAGTGAAGCTCTTGTAGTTTGTTTTCCCCAAAGTTAGAATATTTTCTGAGTGCCTATAGCAAGAGTTTTAGTGTGTACGGATCTTTGTTCAAGCACTAATGTACCTAAGCACAACGGTGTGACAAGAATAAAAATGAACCCTTTTGATAATTCTTGAGAATAGATTAATGTTTCCTTGAATGCATTTGATAGTCATGCACTTTACTTTAATGCATTTCCATTAAGTAATTAATTTTCAATTATTAATGAACACAAGCATGACCACTTTGAGCATACATGTAGCACTTGGTGATCCAAAAACACTTAACATTTGGTAACATAGCAATGCTACAAGTGTTTGGGATGTGTCTGGAGAGTGGAAATGGATACTTATGTTAGGTTAGCTACGTAGTAGGTTAATTGGATATTAAATTCCTATACCTTTTATTCTTATTTTAGATGATTAAACTTATAAAATATAAAATATGATAAAAATCATATACCTCAGTGATGAGAGCAGTTACTCTAACGATTACTCTAGTAGTTATTCTAGTTATTAGAGTGGTTACTCTAGCAGTTACTCTAATTATTAGAGTGGTTACTCTTGCGATTACTCTAGCAGTTACTCTAATTATTAGAGTAGTTACTCTAGTAGGTATTCTAATTATTAGAGTGGTCACTCTAGCAGTTACTTTAGCAGTTATTCTAATTATTAGAGCGGTTACTCTAATTATTAGAGTAGGTGCTCCCAAGCTTATAAATACAGTGCCCAAGCACACAATTGGGAAGAAGTCTTTTAGCAGTCAAGTAGCAAAACTCTTGTAGTCTATTTGAAAGTTAGAGTATTTTCCAAGTGCTCGCAGTAAGAGGTCTAAGTGTGGATGGATCTTTATTTGAACATTATGTACCTAAGCCTACCTTATGTATGGCAATAAAGATGAGCTCTCTGATTCATCCTTGTAGCACTTGAGATTTATTTTTTTACACATTTCTTTTATTTATTTTCTTATGCATTTATTTTATTTTATGCACTTCACATTTCTGTTATTAGCACAATAATTCATTTTGATCAATTAAGCAAATCATTAAATTACACAAGCATGACCACTTCAGGCATGCATGTAATGCTTAGTAACCTAGTAACAATTAGCGTTTGGTAATCCCAGCAGTGTTGCACTAGTTCAGGATGTGTATGACAAGTGGGAATGAATGGTGGTGTTAGGATTAGTTAGAACTTAGTTAATGAGTAGTTAAGTTAAATTAGTCACTTAGTTACCTCTGTCCTTCCTACTAGCATAGGACATAAATGTTGTGACCAAAAACATCAGTGGCTAGAAACTCCAAGAGGTTGTCGGGTGAATAGTTTAACCCCGGATCCATGCAAGGGCCGTGCTAGATAAAATAGAAGTAGGGCACCCTGAATGATCTGGTCGGTCAGATAAGGACTTAATCGATGTAACTTAAACTTCCATGAACGTTGCTTCAATTGCAAGATACGCAAGGTAAAATCGATAATCAATAAATGTAGAAATAAAGAAAATAATGCCAAATAGTGATAACAATAAAGAGATAATAGAATGAACTGGGATAAGGAAATGCACCACCGCAAAGTTGCGGGTTTGATTCTTTTCCTTGTTTGAAAATGTATAACAAGTTGTACAACACCGAAGGCACATAGAGAGTTCAAGGATGACCAGAATAGTCAAAATACCTCAACTATGCCTTTGAATGCAAACTTAAAAGTCAACAGTGTAGAGATGCCAACTCTTTGGATGAGAAATGCCAACCAGAAGAGCTAACTAGTGTAAAATGCCAACAAGCCAATCACTATGAAAGTGCTAATGCCAAAAATGCCAACCCAAAATTGCCAATGCAAAAAAATTGCCAACCCTTTGAGCGTTGTTCACCAAGGTATTTATAGGGCTAGGTGTAGGTAAGAAATGAGGCCTAGATGCCATGTGTCTTGGACCCACAAGATGTTGACTTGCTCGTACTGTGTAGATGTGCAAAACCAGTTGTGAACTTGCTACACTGCAACCATGTTGTCAAAACTAAAGATGCTGGAATCAGGTGTGCCAATAATGATGGCAAGAAATGAAGCACATTGAAGTAGCATAGTCACTTACTACACTATGCTATGCTATGTAGTGTAGCACATCAACATAGCATAGCACAACGTAGCCACTGGTTTAAACAGAAAACTTGCTTGGAATCACTTGCTTTTGTTGAAAGTTTTAGTGCACACCAGGCTAACCTTTGGAGCATTTCATTGATTTGCATCTTTGCTATGCTACATAGCGTAGTGGCTAGTGTAACTTGCATTTTGTCAAAATTGCGGGGTTTTATGTGAAAACTTTGCTTGTGGTTCAAAGACTGACTGTGGCAGGGTGGCTTTAGAAACCACAATGTTGTTGGATGCAGTTCTTTTGCCGAGATAGCTTGGCTGAGGAGTCTTTGCATGCTTCATCCCTTGCTATGTTGTGCTATGCTATGTAGCATAGCATAGTGTAGCACCCTACACTGGTAGAATTCTAACTTTACCTTATGCGAACATCTTGCTAAAACTTGCATTCAGGCACTTAATTGATTTTTTGAAGGCTTGCTATGCTATGCGGCCTAGTGTAGTGTAGCAGACTTCTCCACTAGAAAATTGATGAACTGTTTTGCTCATCCTGAGAACTGTTGACAACTCCTAGCACAGTTTCTGTGTAGATTGATAGCTAGCTGAATTGTCCAGGTGGGCAGGCCAGAGAGTTCATTGAGCCTGTCAGCTCTAGGAGTAGAAAACTTTCCAGACTAGATAGTCTAACCTTAGTGTCTACAATTTTTGGCCAAACTTTCATGACGCTGCACTTGTGGAAGTCTTTTCCTGAACTCCAAGACCCTAGTGAAGTAAGACGATCTCGAAATTTTATGATGTTTCAATGGCCCCTCTTTATCAACATCTAGAGGACAAGCTGAGAGACACCAACACAAAACACCATAGAAGACAAGACGCTAACATCGCTCCTCAGTAATTTTTAAGATGTTGCTCAGCTATGCCTGAGAGTGCTAGGATAGTCATGTAGGGAAGAGGGAAAGGGTGGAGCTACAAAAATAGTTTTTGAAGGGAAAGAAGTAGCAATGTCATCCCTCATCAGAGTGCTTGTGAGGGACTCAATATGCATGGGCATCTTTTCCTTTGTAGGCTTCTAACATCTCGTCAAAATGCTAGAGATGCTCATTGCGAAACAGCTGATGTGCCATTTGTTTTGGGTACACATTTTTTTTTGGTGAGCCTTTGCTCTTCTATGCTTTTCTTTTGTTGTTTTGTTGTTTTCATCTGCAAACAACCTTGTTGTAGGACAGGTGTTTCCTCCCCAAGATGAGTTGCATTACATCCACGTGGGGCTTTAACCTACCTATAGATGCTTCCCATGCGATGAGTTACGGTACGCACATCATGGACTTTGAGCGTATGGGAGGGCTTTACAGGCATCGGGAAAAATTTGTAAAAGAGGTGTGAGAAGGGGAATTGCAGGTGTAAGAAATGAGGTAAAGGAGGTTAAAGGGGAGGATAGAATGTGCACTCCCAAGTAGCCAAGCTAGTGAGGACGACCACCTTGGAATGATGTAGTGTTCTGCTACCTTGGTGAAATGCACCTCTGACAGATGCCTCTTCGGCATGTACCCTGCAAAAATAATAGAAAGCAAACTAGAAGAAACAACCATCAAGAAAAATGAAGGCAAAGCTCTTGCTAGCTTTGGATGCAGCTTGAGCAATGGACATTGCTGCTAAGGCATGTGACGTCCACACTAAAAAGGCCAGCAGAGGTTCTAGTAGCATCAGCGTGTAGGATTTGGCACCAAGGAGGCTAGGAATTGCAGTGATGCGAGTGCTCAGGAGTCTCCGCCCAAGGCAAACATTATGTAGTTCAACTGTAAGCGAAGAGGCTTAGGGGTTCGAGGTTAGCAACTTTGTGGCTGGGCCACAATAGTTCTAAGACTCCATCAGTAGGTGCAGACCATGGAAGCTACTGCCAGGGTGACAAGCTGTCGTAGCAGTAGCTCCAGAAGGTCAGCAAGATGTTAGATGACATCTCTAGAGGATCAGCAAGATGCCAAGGGTAATGGCATTGCACATATTCCTGAGGGTGCTTTCTTGGCATCGTGAACTACATTCTGGAACTGTAATGTCTCACCCCATGTCAACATTGTGCACACTCGCTTATTTGAATGGTCATGGATGCACGCGGAGTACGTTGTGCCGCGAACCCAGTTTAAGGTCCTAGTAGACCATGGTGTGCTAGTTCAAGGTCCCAGCAGACCATGGCATGCTAGTTTAAGGTCCCAGTAGACTGTTGTGCTATTTTAAGATCCCATCAGATTGCTATGCTAGTTTATCATCGTAGTGGATAGTGGATGTGCTAGTTTAAGGTCCTAGCATACCGCTGTGCTAGTTTATTATCGTAGCAGATGGTGGATGGGCCAGTTTAAAGTCGTAGCGAACCATTTGTGCCAGTTTAATGTCGTAGCATATGTGCTTTGCTAGTTTTACATCATGGTGGACATGCCAATTTATAGTCATAGCAAACTATCTGTGCCAGTTTATAGTCATAGTGAACTGCCTTTGCTAGTTTTACGTCGTAGCAAATGATCTTTTCCAGTTTTACATCGTAGCAAACATTCTTTGCTAATTTTATGTCATAGAGGATGTGCTTTGCTTTCCTTGCTCATGCATCAAATGTAGTATGGCTTGAGATACGAGTGATTCACAGGGTTTGTGAACTCCATGCCATCAATGTCTGCCAGCTTGAAGGCCACGTTCCCATAGGCTTTTATGACCATGAATGGACCTTCCCAGTTTGCTGAGAACTTGTTCACATGTTCACAAACAGCCTTGAGAATGAGGTCTCCCTTTTTTACTGGCCGTTGATGTGGGCTTGTATGATGCTTCTACTTTTCCTATCTTGATAGCGCTCAATGTGACTGAGTGTCTATGCACACTCCTCCTCTATGGAGTTGAAGTCGATGATCCTCGACTCGTTGTTCTAGGCTTCGCTCACGACATTTGATAGGATCATTCGAAGAGACGGTACCTACAACTCAAGAGGTAACACCGCTTTAGATCCATAAACAAGACTGTAAGGTGTCTTACTTGTCACCATCCTACATGCCGTCCTGTAAGCCCATAGCACATAAAGAATTTGCTCATACCATCGCCTCTTACTGTTGTTAAGAATTTTCTTGAAAAAGTTGATGATGGTTTTGTTCGTAGCTTCTGCCTGTCCATTCGCTTGCAGGTAGTATGGCAAGGAGAACGATTGCCTAATGCCAAGGTTATTGCAAAAGGTTTTGGTTTCCGCACTGCTAAACTGTGGCCCGTTGTCTAACAATGGTCATGGGAAGCCCAAACCTTATCACAATGTTATCTAATATAACGTGGCAAACTTGTTGATATGTAGTCTTCCTAAGGGGAATATCCTCCACCCACTTTGTAAAGTACTCATTGGCAATGATGATGAAGCTATGCCCTACAGAAGACTTAGGTGTGACAGGTCCTACAATGTCCAGTTCCCATCGTTGGAATGGCCACGTGATCTATGTCGAGTGTAATTCTGTAGGTGAAATGTGTATGAGATTTATGTGTCATTGGCATGTATCACAGGTCTTGACTTTGGTCAGGCAATCACACTCCATGTGAGTCCAATAGTACCCTAGGCATCTAATTTTTTCCGCCGTGGCCCTAGGTGTTGTGTGTCCACAACACAGTCCCTAGTGTACCTCATTAATGACCTTCTGCACTTGCTCCTCATTTACACACACTAGTAATATCCCATCAAAGGAGCGTTTGCACAAGGTGTTGTCTCCCATGAGTACATATTGCTGAGCACGTTTGCGGATCACATCCCTCTGGGTAGATGTTAATCAGCATGGGGGCTCGCCATGTTGCAGGTAGGCTTTAATGTTGGCATACCACTCCTAGATATCCACAATGCTTACGGAGGCTACGTGTACCACTTGAGTGATAGGCTTCGTACACTCGATTATTGAAGTAGGCAAAATTTAGGTGTGATGGCACATTTAATGCTAGGGTGGCCAAGGCATCTACTATGGTGTTTTCATTGCATGGCATGTGTTGAATGTCGGTTGTTGCAAACTGTTTAAGAAAAATTTTGGCTAGCTCATAATAGGGTTGTAGGTGAGGATCTTTGTAGGCATAGACCACAGTGATTTGATTCACAACGAGTTGTAAGTTGCCACAAATCACCAGGTGTTGAATTTTAGTGCTTAGGCTACTAAGAGGTCCCTGAGGAGTCCTTCATACTCTGCCACATTGTTCATACAAAGGAACATGAACTGATAAGAAAATGGATAAATGTCCCCATATGGAAACGTAATGACAGCCACTGTGCTACCACCATGCGTAGTCGAGGCATCGTCAAAGTGTAGAGTAGCTTCAACATGGGATGGGACAACGTTGATGATGCTAACATGCTCGTTAGTGATTTTGGGTTCTATGGTTGCCCGATCATCAACGGGTGAGGTCATAAGTTGTGTAGCTATTGCTTGACCTTTCATCAACGATTGGATCACATAATGCAAATCGAATTCCACGGTTATGGCTTTCCACCGGGTTATCCTACTGCTTTTTTATAGATTGTTCTTGATAGCCCGGAGTATATTGCTTTTGAAAATGATGTTAACTTTGCTATGAAATAGATAATGCCTCCACTTTTTTAATGCAAACACTAGGGTGAGGCGATTTCTCTCCACCTCATTATACTTCACCTCATATGCTATCAATGCATGACTTAGATAATACACTGGAATCTCAGAGTCGTCTTCTCGTTTCTGACATAACAGTGTCACGATAGACGTGTCTGAGGTGGCAAGGTAGATATAGAAAGGCTTATCCCTCTACGGTGGGTAAACAGTTGGGAGATGTAAAAGCTCTTTCTTCAGATCATCAAAGGCTTGTTGGCACTATGTTGTCCATTCGAAGTTAACCCATTTCTTTAGTAAGTGTTGCATGGGGTGTAACCTGTTGGTCAATTTTGCTATAAACCTTCTAATGAACTGTACCCTACCTTACAACCTATGTAATTCTTTAAGGTTTATAGGGGGTGCTAGATTAATGATGACCTTAACTTTGTTAGGGTCCACTCGTATTCTAGCCTCTGATACTACAAATCCTAACATGCATTTTGTTCTTACCCTGAAGACACACTTTTTTGGGTTGAGGTGTAAGTCATGCATCTGGCAACATTTGAGGACTACACCTAGATCGTTGGGATGATCAACAGCCTCTTTAGATTTGACTGTTATGTCATCCACATAGTATTTTAGTGTTTCTAGGATGTAGTCACTAAAGATGTATGTCATGGCTCTTTGGTAGGTTGCTCCAGCGTTCTTGAGCCCAAAAGGCATCATAGTGTAATAGAAAGTACCCCATGGAGTCATGAAATTTGTTGTTAACTAATGCTCTGGGTTTATACGAATTTGGTTGTAGCTAGAGAAACTATCCATGAAAGATAATAGAGCATGACCAATCATAGTGTCGATGAGTTGATCAATACTTGGTAATGGGAAGTCATCCTTGATCGTTGCTTTGTTCAGATCCCAGAAGTCTATACAGATTCATATCCCTCCCATTTTCTTACAAACTACGATGATGTTTGATACCATTCCAAGTAATCAACTGCCTGGATGAAACCAGCCTAATACAACTTAGTGATTTCATCACATATGGCCAGTGCAATCTCTAGTTTAACCTTGTGAGCCTTTTGTTTGACTACCTTCATTTGCGGGTCTAAGACAATGTTGTGCTGTATCAGCCTCGAGTCTAAGCCTGGCATGTCGTTATACGACCACGCGAATACCTCGATGTTATTTTACAAGATCTTGGCTACATATTTATGCATTTTTGAACCTAAGAGGGAGCTAATTTTTAACATTTTTATTTTCCCCCTAGATGTAGTCACAAGCGTTTCAATGAGAGGGTCCTCAGTTCCATCCTCGACCTTTAAATCTAAGGCTTGGACTAGATGTTCAGGCCAGTCCAAGGATGTTTCTAAGGACACTACAGTGCTATCTGTGAATAATTCCTAGTCTATTAACTTTGGGTTCAATTGTCTTGCGAGCTCGCTATGTGGACCTGTCAAGGCTAGAGGTGAAGAAAGATCGTGATGCATTGCCATTCTTGCTCAACCTGCCACAATGAGATAAATGCCAAGTCAAGTGATACCTATTTGTAGCAACCACACAAAGTAAACATTTGCAAAGAAATAATGAAATATAAACAGTTGAAATAATTGTAAACTATGATATAAAATTTGCAATCTTCCAGTTTAAGATCGTAGCGGACCTCCTGAATGCAAAAAATACAAAACTGGTAGTTTAAGGTCTTTGCAGACCGCTAATGAGTTAAGTCTATAGATTACAATCATCAGTTTAAGGTCTTTGCGAACCGCTAATGGGTTATGTCAAAAGTATTAGTTTAAGGTCTTTGTTGACCACCAACAGGTTATGTTTATGCAAAGGTAAGAAGTATTAGTTTAAGGTCTTTGTGAACTGCTAACTTGGTTGAAACTATGAGTCAAAACTACTAGTTTAAGGTCTTTGTGGACCGTTAACAAACTATTCTTACAAAGGTAAATAGCTAGTTTAAGGTGGGTCGAGGCTTTCAGTTGGGCCCACCTGTTATGATGCAAATAATGTTGCTATGCTATGGTGGGAGTGCTAAGTTGTACGAAACATTCCACATTAATCGGGGTGAGAAAATGGCAAGTTCCTTTTTCACTGTGTCGGCTATAAATAGGGGTTTACCCCCAGTAAACTCATCATTTTCACCATAAGAGAGTAGAGCCTACATCCAAAGCGTAGATTGGATGTATTGCCAAAGAGTAAGGCGGTTTAGCATAGTGACTAAGAAAGAATCTACAATCGAGACGTTGGCACCCAAGAGAGAACGTAAACACCTAGCGCTCGCCAAGGTGGACAAGGTGAAGGGCACCCTGGGGCATCTGTTGTAGGCGCATGTCGTGATATGAGAGGAGATTCCGTTGGCCCGATAAGTTGCTACATTACCTTTATTTTCTTATGCCGTCGTTGTTGTTTCTACTTTCTTTTTCTTTCTTTTTCTGTTTTGAAATCTACATTTTTCTGTCATTATTTTTGTTGTTATTTTGGCTGTTACACCATCGTTGTTGCCAATTCAGCTACGATGATGTACAGATGCTATGCTAAGGTTGCATGCAGTATTGCTAAGACCACCATTGCCATAGAGGTATAGGTGATTCTAGCAACCTAGGATGAGAATAGCGTAGTGTACAACCCTTAGGAGGGTTTGGCCATGCACATGATTTTGACAGCGTAACACATGTCTATCACAGCATAGCACAAATCATTTTGTCAGGTAGAAGATTTGTTGAAATGGATGCATCGTATTAAATTATTTCTTGTTTAAAAATTTGTATTCAATTTTTTTCTTTGTTTTGTTACTACGTTATTGCCTTTGTATTGTCCTGCTATGCTACATGCAAGGAAAGAGTTATGCTACACTATTTGTAAATGGCTAATCTTGCTACGCTACATGCGAACTTCACTCAAACATGATGTTAACATTTGCCATTGTGTTATGCAAGGTGATCCTAAGGCCCATTTTGATTGTCCTAGAAATTGTAGGGGTTCTGTGCTACCTAAGCGAAGTGGTGGCCAACGTTTCTCCGCCCATGCACGTGTGGGGTGGTAGGCAGTCTGGTTCCAGGAAGGCGCACACGACTTCCTACAGTTCCTCCTCCAGCACTTTAGTGTGATCATTTGGTCACACTTATCGGAGGAGGTAGTAGCCGTAATTACAGAAACCCTGTTGCCTGGGGCGAACTGAGGTATTCTGAAATTCCTAACCAACGAAGCAATCGAGGGTGGGCAGGAAAAAGAATCCGACCAGTGCCCAAAAAACATGAGGTGTCTAGTCTGGATCTAGGAAATGCCTGAATATAATTGCTACCACCTGTACAACACGTTGTTCATTGCTCATCACATGGGAACCTGTTTTCAGAACCCACCAGGAACCGTTTATTGTGCCCGCAGGTGAGTTCTGTAAACATATTTCACTACGTTATGCAATGCATGCTACACTATGCATAAAAAGATAACAATGTATGTGATTTTCATGCTACCAGGTTTTACATCAACAATAGTGGGCTTTATGGTGACACTGATGTCTTAGCCTTGGCACAAATGGCACTGCGAGAGTTTTCCTTTGCTAAGAATATGCACGCCGACGTGGTAGGCCAATGCGAGGGTGAATACAAAACCTATCCAACTTGGTACTCCCATTTTTACAATAGGTGTAAGGAATTCGATTGCTTGGATGGGGATTAGGCATCCCTTAAGACGATCACCATTGAAGACGTGTCAATGGATCTTCCACCATTCCCATCATCGTTCAAACTTGGTACACTAAACCATGAGTTGTTTGCATGTTTGAGTGTTGTTTCTATTTTTCTGTTGTTTTTCTGCTTTGTCTAAGTTTTTGCTTTTTATTTCTGTAAACTACTACAGCGGTGAAGAAATCCCAGGAGGTGATGGTGATCACCTTTGGGCATAACAAGGCTAACATTTATTTCAAGATGAGACCCAATGCTAGCTTTGCAACAAGGCTTCGAAATCACTCACTAACAACCTTTGGAACACTAGGCTCATGGAATTGTTCTTGGCCGTGAACCCAAGTGTCCCTGCTGCTGAGATGCTTGCCCTAGCTAACTCCTTTTCTGAAAGAGTAGATTGCTTCTGCACACATGTGCACGGTGTGCTGGTGGTCCTTGAGATTAATGACCAGCTATTCGCTGATCTCTTTGGTGTCCCTTTTGATGGTTTCCCCATGGAAGCAAAGACTAAAAAGGAAGCAAACCATTAGGGGGAAATTGAGGAGTGGCTAGGGGCAATGGAAGGGTGAAAGGGGATCCCCATTGAAGCAGCTATGCTGAAAGTGGCCAAAACGGTTTACCCCATCTTCCGTGCCTGTGCTTTCCCCAAGCTACTTTCCCAAGGTAAGATCATTGGGATTGACCAAGCTTAGGTAATGAGGAAGGTCATAGAAGAGGGGGCCCATTACAACTAGGCTAAACATCTTTGCAAAGGTCTGCAAGCTGAAATGATCAAGCTTCATAAGAAACTTGAATCCCGTTTTAATGTGCATCATGCCTTTTTCGTAGCTTGCTTGCGGCGATTCACGAAATTCTTGGTAGTCTGTGAGAATGGAGTCTGGGTGATGCAAAATCATAACCAAATTTTCAAACCATGGATTTGCCAAGTCTTTCACACCACCCGAGCCCAAGATCCCCCAAAAGCTATTGGGGAGTCATTTTCAATGACGACTAGGGATTGGGTGGCCTGCAACTTTTATGGCTAGGATAGTGTAGGAGAGGCATCCCCTACTACTATGGGTAGCGTATCATAGGGAAAATTCCTCATCGTGGAGACGGTGGCCACTAAGTTGTGGCAAAATGATCTCATCTGGTTGAGGAGCCTTCTAGTACGGATGAAGAAGGGGGGTAGAAACTACTGTTGAAGTTACGTAGGATACAGCCTCCTATCGGTAAATGTCTTTCTCTTTTTTATTTGTTTCTTCGCTTATTTGGTTCATGCTTGCTACACTGTGCTACGCTAGGTAGCGTAGCACAACATAGCATTTGTCTTAAGTTAATCTGTGTTTGCCTAATGTGAACATGCTTTGCTACCAGAGGAAGAAGGAGAAGAAGAAGAAGGTAGAGAAGAGGTGATGGCCCCCAAAACAAGGGTGACTAATAAAGATGTGAGGGCCCTGACCATGGAGGAAAGGGCCTTAGTCAAGAGAGAAGGAGCTTCTGTCGCAAAGGAAGGGGCTCCCGTCGATGAGGAAAATGCTCCTATTGATGAGGAGGACGTTTTTGCCAACGAGGAGGACTCCCCTGTTCATGAGAAGGATGCTCCTATAGATGAGGAGGATGCTAGCTCCACAAAGAGAAGGGCCCCAGCAAATAGAGAAGAGGCCCTTTTCAGTTGGGAAGGAACCTCTACCAATGATCCCTTTGCTGAATGTAGTTCAGCATCGGAGGAGCAGATGGACGTGGAGAGTGCTACCATGGTGTTAAGCCAACAAGAAGAAGGGGAGCTCCAACTAGATGCTAGTGAGTTTGACCGCATATTTAACAATATGTTGATGGGTGACCCCCCCTCTTCCCGCTATCACCCCTGAGGGTTTGCTGGGTAGGAGCCTTTACACTATCATTCGCATTGCTCATCAGTTTTATTGTAGTCCTCTCAGTTATACCTGAAACATTTTTGTTACATAGTAAACACTGCAATTGACACCGCAGGCCCTTCTTCGATCTGCCTGCGACCATGGGCTAAGACCCTTGATAAGTTTGCATTCATGTAGGGGATGGTCAATGACATGATCGACCATCTCAAGTAGATCGATTCGGAAGTGGGTAAGTGAAGTAGCTATGCTAAACTCTTTAAGTTGCTACGCTAGACCTTTTGGGGTGCTGAATTTTGCTACGCTATCGTAACTAATGCATTTTTATGTATAGTCGATAGCCTCTCACCTCAAGTGGGACCTGAAACAAGTAATTAAGGTCGATGTTGTGCCTGCATTCCTGTCGGAAGTGACTAAGGTGCCTCGTTGCATATACGATGAGGCTAGCGAATGCGCATTGTACTCGTCATGCTCCGTGTGGGAGTGTAGGCGTGTGAACAAGGACCTATGGAAACGAGTCTAGAAGCTTGAGAAAGAGAAAGCCAACTTGACCACTGAGGTGGAAGACCTCCGCTCTATAAATGAGTTTCTTTTGGCCTGTGATACCAATGATGGCAGTCAGTGCATGGCCGTCATTAATTATGCAAGATATTGGATGGCTGTGCAGTGCAATAATGAGGCCACATGCGAAATAATTGAGCAGCAAATGCATATGGACTTGTTGGCCCAGAAGAACCAGGATTAGAAAGATTATAGCGCAAGAGTTTACGAGTGGGGTCAGTCCCAAAAGAACCACAAGCATATGTATAAATTGGAATGTGCCACCTACTGTAAATAATACTGGGATGCTTCAGTTAAATTTTATACTCATGAAGTATTCCTGGATGCCATTGGTGCTTCTGGGGCATACGACAAGTTCATGCAACAAGTGACGATCACTAAATCCCCTGAACGGGAAGTGAGTTTCCCTACGGGTGGGATTGCCACTGCCTCCTTTTCTATAGGGCCACCGAGATGGACAGTTGTTGACAAGGAGAAAGTTGTAGCAGATGCTGACTTGGGAAATAGGTACTGGGCAGACATTACAAAGGAGGAGGTTTGGCAATGCCTCAAGACCGGCCTAGATCACATACCCCCTGAGGCAGACGTGAGGCCGTTTGGGGTTAGTCACTTTTTGTGATGCAAATACTCATTTCATTCTAACTTTTACTACCACTCTAGCTAACTACATTTTCTATGATACAGATTCCAGATGAAGAAGCAAGGCCCTATGAGGGTGGGAACAATGATGTGGAGGAAGATGATGTATGACTGCAAGGGATCTTATTTTGTGTATTTTTTTTGCAAGAATATTGCAAACATTATTTAATTGAAACTTTGAATGGAAAATGAATTATGGAAAGATTTTTTTTAGCTTGCGTACTGCCTATGTGATCAGTTTTTATCATTTTTCATCATCTTAGTTTTAGGCCATTTCGGGTCGTCGCTAGTTTTAGGCCATTTCAGGCCATCATGTAAATGCAGGGTAAAGAATTTTGCCAATTTTAGGCCTTAGTGGGTCGAGAGATAATGTAGACAAAAAATTTTTCTAGTTTTAGGCCTTAGCAGGCTGTAACATAATGTGAACGAAGTGTTTTTCCCGTTTTAGGCCTTAGCAGGCCATATGTAGTTTTAGGCCATTTCAGGTCGTGGCAATGATAGTAAAGGAAAATTTTTCCAGTGTTAGGCCTTAGCGGGCCATCTGTAGTTTTAGGCCATTCTGGGCCATGGGAGGATGGTAAAAAATTTTGCTAGTTTTAGGCCTTAGCAGGCTGTGGGGTAACGCGAATGGAAGACATGTAATCATGTTTTAAACAAAGTTAGACGCCTAGCGTAGATGAATGGATGTGAAGCAAACAAGTAGGAAATGTACAACAGATGTTAACCAGGTAGGAAGCAATGGATTTGCTATGCTATACGTAACTACTTCCTGACCCATCATGGATTTGGTGAGACGTAAGGCTAAGAATCTTTACTACGACATTTATCTACATCGTTGTCTTTCGCTTGGAAAGGCAACTCTGCCCATGCATTTTCGTATTTTGAGCTGGTCGGTTGGGTCGGCTCTTTCGTTAGACAATTAGTACCAACGAGGATAGGTTTCTCGTTCTTGAAGGTTATGACCTACGAACCTTGCTCCATATCTACGTTGTTTATTTCTTGTGTTGCCACCTCATCACCGTGGATCACCACCTCCCTCCCTGCATAGGGTAGATGGATTTCCTGATGTATGGGTGAAGAGATGGCCCTAAGTTGGGCTAACCATGACCTCCCCAGGATCAAGTTAAACCCGAGAATCTCTTCCACCATGATAAATGTTACATTTTTGGGGAACTGGTCCCCTGCCGCAAAGTCAATGTGAATAGTGCCTTTTACCATGACCCGTGCCCCGTTGAATGACTTCAATCATCACATTGTCGTGGGTTTGATTTGGTCTACCAAACCCAGTTTATCCACAATGGGGAATGAGATGATGTTCGTAGTAGCACAATCATCAACATGTACTCTTTGGATCTTATGTTGATCAACTCGAATTGTGATGAATAGAGGCACTGTAGTCACCTGACCCTTTTTAGGGTCTTCCCTAATGGAATTTTCACAGAATCTCAATTAGGATGGCTACAGTTCTGCAAGCATAGAAGGAAGCATAACCGAGTGAATTTCTTTCTCTTCTACTGTCATGTTCTTGTCAACTGGTATTACCGGTAACATGCGAACCAGAGCCTCACGGTGTGCAGTGGAAGTCATTATCAGGTCATACAGGCTCAACATTGTGTTCTTTTGTTTTAGAGCCTGCTTAACCTGAGTACGAGCATTAAAGAGGTCTCATCCACCTTCCTATTGCTTACTATCCTTCTCCTCTTCCATTCATCCCAAGAGATGAATTTCCTGAGGAGGAATAGCTTCGGGCTTGGGATTCAACCCTTTCAGGCGAGGTGGCAATGACCATGAGCATGTAGCAATGTTAACCTTTGGTGATGAGGACATAGATGCAAAGGATGAGGGGATAGGCTTGGAAGGACCTGGGGTGGTACCTTCCATTATCGCCTCACCTATCAAGCACCCTTCTCATTTCCATGGACGAGAAGGCTACAGTGTCATCTTATGTGAGGTCAAGACGATTGAATGGCTTGTCCTTCTAATGATGAATGGTGCTTTCAGTGTTAATGTGGGTGGTAGTACAGTATTGTTTGTAGAAGATGTAGGGGTAGATGTTGAAGGGGGACCCTTAGGATAAACGATTACTACAGGGATTTGTTTAGCCGTTGTTGGTGTTGGTGCACTACGCTGAGGCACGTGAACCACAAACAGCTGCTGAGGCAGTTTGGAATTACTATCCATGCCGATAGTGTTGATAATGTAACCGATGTTGTTGGCATTAAGTGGATCTGTGTAAACATGCATAGATTGATTCTTGGGATGCATGGGGTTGCTTTCATCTAGAACCAGCTTCCCTTGATCAATCATTCTTTGAATGTCATCCTTTAATGCCAAACAGTAATCTATGTAGTGACCACATAGTTGGTGGTAGTCACAGAATCACTCTAGCCTAAAATTCTTAGGGACTAGCAACTCATTGGGCAAAGCCAAGGAGGGGTTCCTAAGGAGCTCATAGTACCATTGATGCCTTTTGGCTGCCTCCTCTGACATCTGCTTGTGTTGGATATACCCCACCCCCAGTAATTACTTCAGCATTTTTGAAGGTTTAACAGGTAGCAGGGTGTATTTAAAG
The DNA here is from genome assembly GCA_015680685.1 of Gnetum montanum. Lineage (NCBI taxonomy): Eukaryota > Viridiplantae > Streptophyta > Gnetopsida > Gnetales > Gnetaceae > Gnetum > Gnetum montanum. Next base: position 44,339 of record MNCI01030576.1, on the reverse strand, counting down.
TAATCTTTACGCTCGAAATTAGGCTTAAGCGGAGTGTATGCTTCAGGTGCCGACATGAAGGGTTGAGCAGTATTTCCTGGGTTAGCCACAGGGTTAGTTGGCATAGTGGCCACCTTCTTGTTGTTCTTGTTGTTGGGCTTAGCTTCATTTGCCACAATAGCCACTGTGGCTATTGCATCCTTGCCCTTATCTTTGTCCTTCTTGATAAATGTGTTCTTGTATGCAACATAGGCCTGATCTTTGCTTGCCTCGGCCATGTCTTCTATGTTCTTGGTTAAGGCAAAAGCCTAACTAAGAGTTCGTGGAGCAAGATAATACAGTTTGGATATAATGAAGTTTTTCACTGCACCCTTAAAGATGGCTAGCAGATGGGCCTCCGTGATAGGCTTGCAAATCTCATTAAGGATGGCACTCCACTGCTATTAGAATTTTTGGACTGGTTCCAACGGATCTTGCCTCACACTCATTAACTAATCTAGTGTAACTTCTGGTCTCAAGTTATACTTGAAACAAGTTACAAATTGGGTCAATAGGTCCTCTATGGTTGAGATAGAAGAGCATGGGAGCATGCAATACCAGTCCAAATCCTTGCCTGTCAAAGACATAACAAAGATGCAGATGATTGTGTGTGGCCATTATTGTAAAAGAAGGGACTCAGATCTAAATGTAACAAGATGCACATTGGGATCACCCTTCCCATTGTATTTTGTGAAGTGGGGGAGGGAATCTCAGGGGGTAATGTTAGCATAGGGACTGCCGGGCTGATGGGATCATCATGGTAGAAATCCATGATCTCCACCATATCAAAACTGACAACTTTGAGGCGTCAAACCTTTTCAATAAGAGTCTGGATAAGTTGAAATGCTTGATCTAGGCCCAGGGGCAATGTAGATAGTTGGGGAGTTGCATGGGCAACTGCCATTGGTGGCATGGTAGGGGCAGTAGCCTAGCTCATAGGCGGTGCCATTGGGGTGGCCCTTATGAAAGGTGCTGCTTGTGGTGTCCACCACCCAGTGGGTGGTTCTATTGCAGCAGTGGCCGCTAGTGGTGCTATAGGGTTGGTGGTTTGTGTGATTGGTGGGGTAGACCAGGGTCCTGTGCTTGGATATACCACTTGCAGGATCTGGTACATTTGGTGGTGAGTGTAGTGGGACATTTGCGAAGGTTGCAAAATAGGAGGGGAAGTGAATGGGATCCACCACGTGGTTGGCGGTGGACCCACCACTAATGACGGAACAGGTGTAGACACTGGAATGGATGTGAAAACTATATGAAATTGCGATGTAGGAACTATATGGACGTAGGGCAGGGTAGCCATGATCAATGCATGATACGATGCAAGAATGGACTAGGGAACAAATTGCAGGGGGTAGTGCTTGGGAATGAGACAAGGGAATAGGCATGTTGATATTCTGAGTGCATGGCATGGCTACCCATTGCTGATGAAAGTGCGGGTTGGGACTGTGTGGATGTGATCATGAAGGGAGCATTCGTAAAGAGTGGGTTCAACCAGAAAGATGAGGTGGGAGGGATGGTGGTAGGGTTAGTTTAACCCCACCCTCGAATTGGGAATCCAGATCCTCTTGCCCATCTTGAAACATCTCGTAATATTGAGATGCTATGTCTCATTGCTCCCTAGGCCTACTTGTCCGTATCAGCTGATCTAAGATCCACTGATACATTTGCGTCAAAGGAATGGAAATGCTAGGAGTGGGAATAAATTCCCTCCCATTGCCGTAAAGGAACTCAAATTAATGTTTATCTTTGAGTTCATCGGTGTCTAAAGGTAGATTTGACTGGACCTTAGTGCAGAGAAAATTGTAAAGCTCGATTTGTTGTACCAAGCTCTCAGGTGATCGATTTTGGATCCTGAGAGATCGGTGTGGTCCTAGCACTGGGCTAGGCGGTTGCTTGGCACCGGTGGTGCCCTAAACCAAAAATGGGACCTCAAGGTTTGAGGTAGAAATAGCAGTGGTTGAGGAAATCATTTTTGTGAGGCTGAAAATGGTTTGCAAATGAGAAAAACAAAGAGATTAACTAGCGATCGGAGGCTTTCTGTTCTGCAGGGTTCCAAAGGAACTGTCATTGCGACCAACCTGTACCACACATTGCGTAAACAACCACAAGGGTGTCACATTTACATTGGTAAGTAATGGGCTACATAGAGCATGCAGGACTACCCGTGAGACACAAAAAAGGGCACGAAAAGGCCCTTCTTCTAGCGCCAAAAACTGTTGTGACCAAAAATGTCAGTGGCTGAAAACACCGAGAGGTTGCTGGGTGAATAGTTTAACCTCAGATCTGTGTGAGGGTTGTGCTAGATAAAATAGAAGTGGGGCATCCTGAACGGTCTGGTCAATCAGATAGGGACTTAATTAATGTAACTTAACCTTACGTGAACGTTGTTTCAATTGTGAGATATGTGAGGAAAAATTGATAATCAATAAATGTAGGAATAAAGAAAATAATGTCAAATAGTGATAACAATAAAGAAATAACAAAATGAATTGGGGTAAGGAAATACACTGACGCAAAGTCGCGGGTTCAATTCTTTGCCCTATTTGAAAATATATAACAAGTTGTACAATGCTGGAGGCAGATAGAGAGTTCAAGGATGACCAGAACACTCAACATACCTCAACTATGCCTTGGAATGCGAACTTAAAAGTCAACAGCGTAGAGATGCCAACTATTTGGATGAGAAATGCCAACCAGAAGAGCTAACCAGTGTAAAATGCCAACAATCCAACCACTCTGAAAGTGTTAATGCCAAAAATGCCAACCCAAAATTGCCAATGCAAAAAATTGCCAACCCTTTAAGTGTTGTTCGCTAGGGTATTTATAGGGATAGGAGCAGGTGAGAAATGAGGCCTGGATGCCACGTGTCTTGGACCCACGAGATGTTGATGTACCCATACTGCATAGATGTGCAAAACCAGTTGTGAACTTGCTATGCTACAACCATGTTGTCGAAACTGGAGATGCTAGAATCAGGTGTGCCAACAATGATGGCAAAAAATGAAGCACATTAAAGTAGCATAGCCGCTTGCTACATTGTGCTATGCTACATTGATGTAGTGTAGCTACTTGCTACGTTGTGCTATGCTACATTGATGTAGTGTAGCTACTTGCTACGTTGTGCTACACTATGTAGTGTAGCATAGCATAGCCACTAGTTTAAACAGAAAACTTGCTTGGAGTCACTTACTTTTGCTGAAAGTCTTGGTGCACGCCGGGTTAACCTTTGGAGCATTTCATTGATTTGCATCTTTGCTATGCTATGCTATGCTACGTAGCGTAGCATAGCGTAGTGGCTAGTGCAACTTGCATTTTGTCAGAATTGTGGGGTTTTATGCAAAAACTTTGCTTGTGGTTCGAAGACTAACTGTGGAAGGGTGGCTTTGGAAACCACAATGTTGTTGGATGCAGTTCTTTTGTCGAGATAGCTTGGCTAAGGAGTCTTTGCATGCTTCGTCCCTTGTTATGCTATGCTATGCTCTACCGAGTGAATTGTCCAGGTGGGCAGGCAGGAGAGTCCATTGAGCCTATTAGCTCTGGGAGTAGAAAACTTGCCGGACTGGATAGTCTAACCTCAATGTCTATACCTTTTGGCCAAACTATCATGATGCTACACTTGTGGAAGTCTTTGCCTGAATTCCAAGACCCTAGTGAAGCAAGAGGGTCTCGAAATTTTATGGTGTTTCAATAAAAACATAAAAGCTATAAAAATCATATGCCTCAAGCTTACTTAACCATACAATCATGACATACAAGTAAGCTTGGGAAGACAATGATCAACCAACTCATCCTTGTTCAACAATGGCACATAAGCACTTAGTCATTGGAATTCGATCAAATCGTGCATGAAACACTTGTATTCGTATGGTTGAGCGTAGGGGTACCTCACCGCTCATCACTTAGTTGCACTTAACCATATACTTGTACCTCACAAGTGGAATTGAGAAGACAATGATCATTCCAATTAGATTTCATGTGTTAAAACTAGTGTACTTAAGAACTTAAGGTCTGCAGAATTTGACCAAATTGTGCATGAATGCTTGTGATTCATATGGTTGGGCATAGGGTTAACTCGCCGCTTATCACCTATATTATAATTATTTTGGAATCTAATACCCTCCAAAAAGACACAAAAAGAAATAAATTTTATGATACAACCTTAGAATACCAACAAAATTACAAATTCAAAGCCAAATAATTAAAACATACATCTCAATATCTCAGATTTGTTAAATATATATCATAATGCATTTTTTTAAGTAGGTAGCATCTAAAATAGAATGTTCACTTAAGAAAGATATAAAAATCCAAAAGATGATAATTCTAATAAATTTTTCTATTGAGCTAGAAGTACTATTGATGGAAATCCTTGAGTGGATAAGATTGATCAAATTAACTTCAAACTATAGATTTGAATGATTGCATAGGCTTGGTTCTAGCTTCACTTCTATTTAGTAGAGTTTCCTGCTCTAGATTTATATTCTAGATGTTAGCGAAGCCAAAAAAATTATTTCTATTAGAAGAGTTTTTTTTTTGTATAGATTAGTAGTAGAGAATTCTAACACTCAACCATACAAGTCACAAGTGTTTACACATGATTACATCATAATCCATGGATGGATAATTTAAGTATACTAGTTAGTTGATAATAAGTTAGCAATCATTGTCTTCTCAATTGAAGTTAGTAAAGTACAAAGCATATGGTTTAACTCATAGTGAGGCATATGATTAGATGATGTTTTTAGCTTTACGTATGCTAAGGATAAACATAGTAAAAATGAATATGAAGTCTATTTGCTAAGAAAAATAAGAATGTAAAGCTATTCTATTCTATTTGTGATACATATCTAGTCCTACCTTGCCAAATACATCCTAGGCTAATGTAATTATTACTAGGATTAGCAAGTAACTTTACCATTGAGCAAATTAAGTAATGTCACTACTAGGTTATCAAACAATCACACTTTATGCTCAAACCTAGTCATAGTTATTCCAACCATATTAGCAAACATGGTAATAGTAAATAACTCAGAAAATATAAATGAAAAAGTAAAAGTAAATGGCATTGAAAAGTAAATCTATTCTATGTTTAATGTTGCAATGATGAAGAAAACTCTTAATTTTGATTATCATTCATGAATTGTATGCAGGAATAATTCACTCGAATAAAGATGTTATACAACTATAATTTACCACACTACAGACATTCACAACTAACTCTAAGTTTACAAAAAAAAATTGTAATAATTTTAATAAGGATTGATAAAAATTTATCATTTGACATGATGATAGACTCATATTTATAAGCATGACCATGATCCACTACATCATATCCAAGACATTATATATTGAGCTATTATATCATAAATATAATATCGTAATCGTCAACATCAAAGGCTTTATCATACCCCCATGACTAACTGAAATATTTTCTTGAAGTTTAAAGAAAAGGAGGATAGAATCATTACAAACTTGTGGGATTACATAGAATAAATAACATGACATATATACATGATTGAATCCTAACTATGAATGTCATATCTTTGTTTAAGTGGTATTACAAAATTATCATGAAAAGCATGATTGACACATGATAGATCTTTATCAAAAAACAATAAAACAAAATAAGATTGAAGCTAGATGTAGCCTTCTTAGATCCTTAGTGGTGGTAGCTCCTTCATTGACTTCTTCATCTTGGAATCTACTTTCTTGAATTGATATTTGCTAAGTAGTGCTCTCAGCTTCTCTTCTTCTATCCTAGAATCATGCATAGTGCACACCACCTCAACGATGTTTCTAGTGTTAGTACTTCTTAAGGATATGACAATTATAAAAACATTCTATTAGCATTGACATATCGTGTTGCAAATTATGTTCATTCTACTTCAAAATTCTTAATCATTTTCTATATCTCTTGATAATATAATATTCTTCTAACCGGGTTTGCTACTACATCCTTCTATTCTTGGTAACTTTATTAGACTTCCTAAAGCTCATATTTTGTAATGTGAGGCTTTTTTTGTTCATATTTTTTTATCTACAAAATCTTTCTTGTACATGGAGCACATGTGAGTCAATTATTGGTCTAATTCTATTCTTGGTCTACCTACTATTAACATGGTAAAGTTAGCATAAGGCATATTTACTAACCCCATGTATTCTATTAAATCCTTAATTTGTACATTTTTATTTTTAGTTTACCTTGGTGGACTAGGGCGAGATCGTCCAAGATGGTTTCCAATCAGACAACTATTATGTGATGGAACTAATCCTGGATTTGACCATCTAGATATTCTTTTCATTGATTTTCTTATACATGCTCACTTGGTCTCTAAAGTGTTCCTTGAGCCGTTCATGTTTTTTAGTCTTGTTTTTCCATGCGATAAATTTGATTACTAATTCTTGTCTAATTGCATGCACTTCTTCCATTGATAAGATTATATTTTCTTAAGCCAATTGTCTCATATCCAAGTTTACTCTAGAAAATTATTCTTCTATTTGATGAATGCTTTCCTTAAGCATATTCTTTTTTTTTCCCTACATCTATCAACATGATATTCTCTATAGCAATTCTCTTTTTTCTTCTTCTAGTACAATAATTTCTTTTGCATGAGCATATATCTGGGCTTCTATAGCTAAAACATTCTACACTGCCTTGTTCCTTTCTTTTTCCATGTACTTTTACTTATCCATTAGTTGGTTAACTTATATACCCTTGAATTTTAGTAACTAGTCAAGTACAATTTATTGCACAAGTTCTTATCTTTCAACTCTTAGTGTGGCTAATTCTTCTTTTAGCCTCTACACTTCATTCTCAGTGTGCTACATCTTGGTCTTAGCTATAACCAATTTTTCTTTTGTATAAAATAGCTCTAACTGAATTTCAATGATATCACTAGGATTATCAAAAATATTTTGCATAACCTATCTTATATGTAGTAGTTTTTCTAAAGTATCTTCATGTTCTGCATGAAACATGATTTCTTTCCCTAACATTATAGCCCATGTTTGAACATATTTGGTTCCAAAAATGTCTACTAATGGCAAAATGGAAATATTAAATATTTTTTTATATAATAATTACTTCTACTACATCTTGGTGTTGCATAATCATCACAATGGATTCTTCTCCTATTTCTAACATCAACCAGAAGGATGTTACGTTCCTTGATATTTCGTATGCTTGTTCATCATTTTCTCTTGTCTACAAAGATACTTGACCATTGGCAAGTATTATTGATATGGCAGGTCTACTAGGATTATATTTCACTTTGTACATGCTAGATACTTCCTAACTATCTCAACTTGTTATTTTTGAAACTTGCTGAATATGACTTATGAATGGTTGGTAATTTGGCTGTTGTACTAGTGAAATACGGGGTCCCACTCATTTTGCAACTATAGTTGATCCAATGGATCCTACTTGCTCTATTCCTATGACTAGAATATTTTTTGTTGGTTTTGTCTCTATAACAACCTTAGTGCTTGCTAGTTTTTCTAGTTGATCATTTAGAGGTATCACTAGCTTAAAAATATTTGCAGAAGATGCATTTTAGGCCTTGTGTTGAACATCATTAGTATACCTTAAAATATGCACCTACCTGCATAATTTTCTAATAAAACAAGAGAATATAAATGTGGGGTTTTCCTATCTTTTTTTCTTCAAACCTCCTATATATTTCTAGAAACAATAAGTATGTGATTTTTGCCTTAATATTTCCATTAGAATGATACTCTCTCTGATAGCATATGTGAATACCCTATTAATCCTCTTAGTTAAGAAGATGTCATATGTTTCTATCTTAAAATAGATCTTCTTAATGATGGATAATGCTTTTATACTCTTTTTAAGTTATCCCATATGCCCTATACAACCATAAAAATCTGGCATTAGTATTAGACCTTGTAGAGATATGGATAATGTTGGCTCTGCCATTTGACTAATTTAACACTCTAGTGATGGTCTCAACTGAATAAGGTACTATTACTATTCCCAATTCTTTAACTTGAATGTCCTATCACTATTTCCAATTTATTATTAAAAAATTTCAAAATGGTTACTTATAAATAAATTTAAATTTTATTATCTTAGATTATATTATAATTGATTAAAATTGCATTATGATTAATAATACTTATCCTTAATTAATCTTTTCGATGTTAGAAAAAATTTGCACCATTCACAAGATTATGTGAAAATGCTCTTCCCCGTGACTAAGATGCTTATTTTAAGAGCAAAAGTATTTAGAAATATATCTAATTAGATGTGTGATGAGGAAAATATGGGACTTAGAAGGTTCTCTAAGAAATGAAAATTGCATACAGCCCTTTTGTGAAATGGTAGAAATGAAAATTTTTCTAACAATCGTGCTTATATATAGTTTTTATATCTATGATATTGTAGATGCAACATTGTTAATGCAATATCATATCTATGAAATCACCCTTTAAAATTTAGAAATTTTTGTAAATTCTAATGGAAAAAATTGATGAAGGAAGTAACTTCAAAGGTGCAAAGACAATCCAAAGGGTTCTTGATCATAGATGATGCCTATAATATGGTACTTTGATGTTAAAATGATGTTAAAGAAGGATTTTGGAAAAGGTAAATCTTCTATAATTTAGGGAATAATTGGATCAAAAAATTGTTGAGTTTATGAATGAATATGAATATGTAGGAAAGTAGATATGATTTATTTAGTATCTAGGAGGTACAAAATGATGTGGAGTTGGATATCAAGTATGAAACATGAGAGTTATATAAGTGAACCCTCATAAAGATAGGCTCCTACCCTTAATGACCTTGTATAACCATTCCTATAAGTGCCCATGGGCACTCAAGGAGTTGAATGTAAATCATACCTATCTTTTAAAACACACATGTTAGTATTACCCTAGTAAGGAAGATAATAGTATGCTACACAAAACCAAACAATTTTAATTATATATAATAGTAAGAAGAAATGGTAATAGTAGGAATTGTAGAAAATGAAATATGAAGTGTCTTACCATAAGCAAACAATGAATTTTATGTATAGTACATGATTAAAGTAGTCATTATCCTATCTCCAAGATTCAAACAAAGTCCATACCACTTACCAATGACATCGCATTGTATCATCATAAAAATTACAACCATTAGATGATAATAATTGCAAGAAATATCACCACTTCGAAATGAACATGAAAGAAATTTATTCATTATTTTGAAGGAGGCTTGGCCATTGGATAGAGGAGTATCTTCAGGCAAGATTAATATTTCTTTCTAGCCTATAACCAATGAGAGTCTAAGAAACCATTTTAGATTTCTAAGTCATCCTCCTTTAGGCATGGATAACATGTCATTCTAGTGGAACCCTTATGAACTTTTATTATGTGTATTATTTATGTAACCACTATGTTAGCCTTACTAGAGGACTACTTTCAAGCATGGGTAAAATGTCTTTCTAGTGATATGACAAGGAAACTCTTATTTTAAAACATGCTTCCATTTTGAGTTGGAACACAAGTAAACGATACAACTTGACATTGTAATAAGATTCATAGAAGTAGCTTTAGAGAATCCATGAATCCCCTTGATGCCACACCTTTTTCATTATTATTTGGTTCTTTACCTTTCCATCCAAGTATAATGATTACAAGTTTATTTTAGTTTTATTGTGATGAGAATATCATTATTCCCATGGCAAGAACCTCTTATTATTGAAACTGAGTGGATGGGTGATGTGGTCTCATTGTATATACAAGTAATTCTTCAATTATTTGATAACATAGAAAAAATCCTTACCAATTCAACTACATATTTTTTATTACTTAATACTTTATTAGAAAAACCAACAAAAACATGTACATCAAACAATAGGAAAACACATAAAGAACTTGAAAGATATTAAAGAATAGGAAAAAATCATAAGAAATTGTGAAACTATTAAAGAATAGTAAAGATATTAAAGAATAAATAAATTACCAAGAATTTAGAAAAGTAGTAAGAAATTAGAAAAAATGGAGAAAGAATGTAAAAAAATTATATAGTGCTTAAGGATAAGACATGACACCCGCATGACTATTGTCAAAAGTAAAAATTTAAAAGACTGAATGGGAAGTGATTTAGTTAGCATGCATGGTAGAACTTGATGATGGAAAGTCATAATATTACTTAACTTGTTGAATATTAATAAGGATCAATTTCTATGAATTAGTTAATGTAGCAACAATGAAAAATTAAGTGTTGGAGTTGAAAATCCTCCTATGAAACAATTTAACCCTAGGATCTATGAGCCTAGAAGATTTGAGGCATATTTAACCATCTAGCCAATTACCAAAGTACCTAGATATCTATTGCCTAGGTTAATGTGAACAATGCAAATGGATAATAGATATGTGGATAAAAATTAAAGTACTAGATTTATAAATGAATAAAACATCAATGCAAAAAAACAGAAAGAAGATAGCCAAGAGCACTACAAACTTACATTAATTTGAAAATCAAAGTTTAGAAAACACAAATCTATTTTTTTACAAGTGTTTCACAATGCTGATTTACACCTAAGCCTTATAGCAAAGGCCTTAAAAGTCTCCAATCTACACTTAAGCCTTGTAGCATAGATGTTAGAAGTCTCCATGAAATTACTATGAGATGATTTGGGAAGTGGGAAGATGGGGTGTACTTCACTGTGATCATGTAGACATCTTGTTCTATTCATTTGGCATATAATGGTCTCTCTAAAATTTTCCAAGATTTCCAAGTGTTGAAATATCTCTAGTGCTCAAAGATGCCAAGTGTCGAAAGATCTCCAAATATGGCGTTGGTTTGTGCTTTTATAGACTGTTGACTTGTTGTTTCATGTTGGCTTTCATATATTAAGTTTTCAGGTATCATTTTCATAATTGTTGCAATTTACACTAGTTGACATGATATAATATTTTTTATTATTTACACTAGTTAGTTAGCATTTTTTTTTTTAAGGATTTGTGCTGGCTAGCATAATTTATCATGTAATGTTAATATACACTAGCCAACATAATTTACAACATATTTTACATCACAAGCTAGGCTAGAAATAATTCAACATGAGGATTCCCTAGGGTTACAATGAAACATGGTTACATGACAAATTTCTAAGAGGGATTCAAGGCACTTCTTTCACTCTTGAATTAAATCAAAGTTACATCAAAAGTTATATGAAATGGGCTCAAGCTTTTGCTTTTTATCTTAACTTGATTATCAAGCTTCCCTATTTACAATAAAGTATTCTTTAAGATGTTACATTGGCCTCTCTTGGTTTATGTTTAGAGGTTTAACTTGAAAGATATCAATAAAGAACATAAAACACCGTTGTAGGTTCACCACAAATGCTTCTCTCTTCACAACTAATTCTATAGATGTAAAATAATACTAGTAAATACTTATGATGGTGAGTTAATATTTAAGGTAATAGAGATAAGAGATCATGATTAAAGAATGACTTGAAAGACATCAACAAAGAACAAAAAACACCATTGCAAGTTTACCACAAATTCTTTTCTTTTCATACTTGATTCTATAGATGTCGAATCATGCTAGTAAATACTTGTGATGATGAGTTAATGTTTAAGGAAATAGAGATACGAGATCATGGTTAAAGAATGAGGCATTTTGGCTTCACATTTGTATAGAAATGGTTGAAAAATGAACAAGAAATATCAAACATATTGATGTCATTAATATTTTTGATCATTGAACTTAGAAGGGGGGATGAATAAGTATCCCAAATTACAATTCTTTTGACAAAGCACACATACAAAATTTAATGTGGTTTCCCAACTTGGGTAGTCCACACTTGGAGGGTAGATCATAAGCACACCTCTAGACTTTATTACTCTTAAATGTGGTTTAAAGGGTACCACACCCTATATAAGATCTAAGCTCAATTGCAGAGTGTTGTGATGTTGCACTAACCACTTAACCTTGCAAGGTTCCAACAAACTTAGAATGTGATTTCCAAGCTTCCATAACCTTTAAAATCTTTAGCTCTACTCAAGAGTGTTGTGTTGCAACACCAACCACTCAATCCTGCAGGATCCTAGCAAGCTCAATTTATATGGATTCCTGCAAGAAGCACATCAACCCTGTAGGGCACCAAGGGAGAACAACAATTACAAGGAATGAATGCAACTTAGTTTGCTAATCCTTGCACTTCAAGGTACAACACACTTTATAATGAAAAAATGATAATACAATGAGGAGCAACAATGATTACAATGATTGACAAATGATTAGAAATTGATCATACAAGAGCTTGCACTTTTCCCAATGAGAATGATGTCTTCTTATAGTTACTATGTTTTCAAATCTATCTTAGAACTTGTGCAAATACTAGCTAACAATAGATAACAGTCATTGAAGATGTCCTTCATGCTTGAGACATCTTTATGTATTAGCCCTCTATTCTAGGAAGACATCTTTATTAGGAAAGATGTCTTTCTAAAACTGGCCTACGTTCTATGAAGATGTCTTTGTTTGGGAAAATATGCCTTTTCCTAATGAAAGATATTTGTTGCTTCATAGAGACATCTTTGCCTATTCATCCTTCAATTCTACCAAGACATCTACTATTTCTTGAAGACATCTTTCTTCACCTTCCTTTGCATGATGAATTATTCATTCCTTGTTCGTAACCTTGCACTTCTGCATGCTTCAATGATGACAACTTTGCTTGTGCACATTCTTTGAAGTTTCTTCCTTTGAGCTTTCTTTTTGTGGATGAGACCATAAGACCTTGAGGATGACTTTCTCCTTTTGTCTACACCAGTGTGTTCCTTGTCATCTCATCTTAGTCCTACAAGAACAACAACCACACAACCATACACACAACCTTTATCTCCATTTTACTTAACATTTTGATACACCAAAAAGGTCCACAATATTCCCCTTTTTGGTGATGTTCAAAACTTAAGAAAATGGATTAGTGAAACATACATACTCTTCCCCTTTTTAAATAGCATCAAAAAAGGATGAAGCACATAAACTTTTTTCTCAAGGGACATCAAAAAGGAATACTAATTTCAAATAATATGCATAACCAATAGCATGTCATAATCTCAAGGAAATAAAAAACATTTAGCTAGGCAAGAATATCATTTAAAGAGCACACACTTTTCAACACTAAAGTAATTAACAAGCTACCCCTAATTTGTTAAGAACTGATCCAAGCCTTCCAAGTGATATTCAAACTTAGGATTGAAGTGAAGTATAATCCTTGAATTTCAAGTGACCTGTCTCTAAAATAATAAGTCATTAGTAGTTTGCATCGCATGGTTCTTTCATTTTCTAATATTCTCCATACTTTTAAAACATCAGCAAAAGAATAGGTCATATCTTATATGATAAGGAGAGTATAGCAATACAACTTCATAATTTGAAGCCAACCATGCCAAATTTTAAATTCTTGGCCTATGAAGTACATCTCAAGGTAAACTATTCAAAGGATGTTTCAATAAAAATTATGGATACTTTGCCACAGAAAAAGTGCTCATGTTCCTACTCATATTGCTATAAGTAATAATATCAACTATTTTCTTTCTTTCATATAATATAGGTACTTCTTGCTCTAGCTTATGCTTGAATATCAAAATTGAGATCTACTCTTTTCAGTTCAAAAACAAGGTGCTACAACTAATCCAAAAAGGACCAACAACACACAACATGTTTCCAAGGACCAAAGATAGATCATGTAGGAACAAGAAGCCTATCTATTTGAATATGAAAACTTGTATCTTTAGATTCAACTAGAAATCTCAAAAAAATCAGCAAAAGGATATGGAAGCCATGAGAGAAACATGCATATTTTTCTTTTTGTACAAGGCAATGCAACAAATACAATCATTTATCAAAAATAAATTATGTTGATAGAGAAATATGTATATATTCATATGCCTTATCTTTACCAAAGGACATTAGGAACAAAAATTTAAGACTTTTCCATCATAAAATACCTCTTGAAGTCCTTTTCTTGCTCATTTTGGAATATTTTACTGGGGCAGTTTTTCTTGGTTGAAGTCTCCAAAGACTCCCCCTACATTGGTGACCTCCAAGATGATGATGGATAATGAGGAATAAGATCCCCCTGCATGTGTGCTACTAATCTTAGGCTTTTAAGATCAATGTACAAATGTTGTAAATCACCAAAACACTACAACTAAAGGTCAACATTAAGCTCAAATGTGGAGACTAAGGTCTCCAATCAATAATATTGATAGAATTTTTTAAAAGCTTATCTTAGCTCGTACATAACAAAAATATCCCAAAGGTCATGAGCTTAGAAGTAGATCACAAGAAGTTCAGATTGAACAAGATTTAAAACAGGATAAAAAATAAAAAAAATATTACAAGATAATGACCCAAAGGAAAGCAAAATAAGTGCTACACACCAATTGTATCAAGCTCAAAAATGAATTTAAGAGATTCTCTCAACAATTATTCCACCATTTTTTTTTATCTAGACAAGTCACAAATAATTTTGAACTTCAAATACTATTCTTATTAACTAGCAAGCAAATACATGAAAGCATACCTTAACTTACCTTGCTTGCAATGGAGAAGAGAAGATTAATGAAGTTTGAGATGAGGTCCTCTATCATGAAGTACCTCCTCATCCTTAGGTTTTCTTTCATTAGATTGTGTATGTCATGTATCTAGTTGTTCATGCTCTTTATGATAGAACCTTTGATCACTTATTGCATCATTTTCAATTCTTTATTTCTCTTCATTTTCACTTTTTGGTACCTATACAATTTCCTTACCAAAGCCTTTTTGACAAGATCATGCATTAATCTAGTTTTGATTACCATGACTATAGTTAAGAATTTTCTTACTACCAAAATTTTTACTCACAAATAAAGTATTCTCCTCATGATCAAAATTATCAAATCTAATTGTGCTTGAACTTGACTTTTCATGTGTCACTCCCTCCAAATTCCTTGGCTATTTTTTATGTCTCCTTTTGTTAAACCTTGATATAATCCTTATTAAAAGAGGTTAGTTATTGAATCTTAGCTTTTATGTCTGAGATCTCTTCTTTCACTTCATCATGGATGGCATCTAGCTTAGAAAGTACAAATTTCTTTACCTTCCTAATCAAATGATGTAAAAGAAAAATTTCTTCTTTAAATTTTTTATACCTCTTGTCACACTTACCATCTTTTTCAGCCATATGTGAGGAATTTAATTTGTAAGCACCATGCATATGAGATGTGAATCTTTGGAAGAATTACATGCTCCTTCTTCACTTTTCTGAACATCATCCCAGCTTGTATAAAAGTTAGTATTTTTCAATTCCTCATCATTGGATTTATTCTTTGGTTGTACCCTACTATCACTAGGATATTCAAAGGTCATATGGCCTCTTCCACCACAAACACAACATTATATAGAAGAGAAATCTAGGTTAGAATTCAAAATTTTTTTACCTCTTTCTATACCTTGAGAAGATTGGATCTTTGTTGAAATTCCCCCTTGTTTCTTCTTATCAACAATCATTATAGCTTCCTTGAGAGAGAGGCAATTTCATCTTTGCTGCCCTCATCATGCTCATTGGACTCCTTCTCCTTGAAGGTAGTTTTTAAAGCTATAGGTCTTTCTTGGATTACTCCTTCGCTTAGGAGATTTATTTCATAAGAAATGAGAGCACATTGAAGCTCTTTAAATTTCAAAGTTGAGAAATTTTTTATTTCCTCCATAGCCATGACTTTTGGTCTAAATTCTAGTTGTAGAGTTGTGATAATTTTAAAGATGACATTACTTTCAGGCAAATCTTTTCCTGTTGCTCTAATAACTACAACAAGATCATTAGCTCTAGAGAAATAATCTTTTATTTTCTCACCTTCTCTCATTTTGAGCTTATCAATTCACTTTGTAACGCTAACAATTTTGATGAGTTAACAATAGAGGTTTTCTCATAAGTAGCATCTAACATTTGCCAAATTTCTTTGGTCATTTTACATTGTGCTACCCTATTAAATTTAGATTTATTCAAAGTGTAGTATAAACAATTTTTTGCTTTTCAATCAAACATGAACTTATCCTTTTCCTCTTATTTCCATTTGTTACGAGGCTTGATGATGTCAGTGGAGCTGTTGACACACAAAGCATAGCCTTCAAGGATTGACTCCCACACTTCAAACTCTATGGATTTGAAGAACCCTTGCATTCTAGCTTTTCAATAGGCAAAGTCAAATCTGTTGAACATGGGTGGCTTTATGATGACAAAGAAGAGTACCAAGCTCTGATATCACTTGTGGATCATTGAACTTCAAAAGGAAGGGGGGGGGGATGGATAATTTCCCCAAAATACAAATTCTTTTGACAAAGCACACACACAAAATTTAATGTGGTTCCCCAACTTGGGTAGTCCATACTTGGAGGATAAATCATAAGCACATCTTTAGAATTTGTTACTCTCAAATGTGATTTGATGAATACCACACCTGTACAAGATCTAAGCTTCACTCTGGAGTGTTGTGATGCTAACCAAGCACTTAACATTGTAATGTCCCAACAAGCTTAGAATATGGTTTCCATGCTTCCACAACCTTTATAATTTTAAGCTTCACTATAGAGTGTTGTACTACAACACCAACCACTGAATCTCATTGGATTCTAACAAGGTCAATTAAGATTCCTTCCTACAAAAATCACATCAACCTCATAGGGTACCAAGGGAGAACAACAATTACAATGGATGAATGCAACTTAGTTTGCTAATCCTTGCACTTTGAGATACAACAAAATTTACAATGAAAAAATGATAATACAATGAGAAGAAATAATGATTACAATGATTGACAAATGATTTACACTTTTTCAAATGAGAATGATGTCTTCTTATAGCTAGTCTGTTTCCAACTCTATCTAGGAACTCATACAATGGCTATCTAATGGTAATGAAAGATGTCTTCTTCATGCCTGAGATGTCTTTCTATATTTTCCCTTTGCTCTAAGAAGATGTCTTTATCTAAGAAAGACATCTTTTTTAAATCTCCATTATGTGAAGATGTCTTTCTGAAACTGGCCTACATTCTGTGAAGACATCTTTGTCTAAGGAAAGACATCTTTGCCTAATGAAATATGTTTGTTGTTTTGTAGAGACGTCTTTGCCTTTGCATCCTTCAATTCTGCCAAGACATCTATTACTTCTTGAAGACGTCTTTCTTCACCTTTCTTTACATGATGAATTCTTTATTCCTTGTTCATAACCTTGCACTTCCACATGCTTTAATGATGACAACTTTGCTTATGCACGTTCATTGAATTCTCTTCCTTTGAGCTTTCCTTTTGTGGATGAGACCATGAGACCTTATGGATGACTTCTCCTTTTTTCTACACCAGTGTGTTCCTTGTTATCTCATCTTGGTCATACAACAACAGCAACAACACAACCATTCATACAACCTTTGTCTTCATTTTACTTTACATTTTGACATACCAAAAGGTCCATAGATATAACTTAGTGATATGCTCGTTTGCTAATGACTACTTGCACTTTGCACTTTGTTTACTGACTATACATGTTTAGAGAAACCAGTGTTCTATTATGGGCCAATTTGGTCTCTTGGCTTCCTTTTTTTCTAAGCCATTACTTTGTTTTTCTTTGGGCTACTTTGGCCACTTGGCTTTCTTAGCTTTTCTTCCTTTTTTTCTAGGGACAACCTTCTTTTGGTTTCAATGCCAATGTCAAATTTTGGTTATCCTACTAAATGAGGCATCAAAAGGTTTAATGAACTAAGTAATCAAGTATTTGAGACACATCGCATGACAAGGATACAATAACATCACACATGGGGCTTTATCGTAAGCAGGATGTTAAAGGATGAAGTTGATGCATGGTTATAGCTCAAAAGAGATAGCAAGAAGGATAGAGGGGAAAGCACTACTAGCATGATCAAACAAGCTTATAGAACCATGTGTTGAGATCACGTGATAGCTTACTAATGCAATGAGTCACACCTTCATGATAACTCATAGTTTATATCCTGCAAACATAACAAAGAGAACAAAAAAAATAGATCAAAGAGACAAAAGATGATATGAAATTAGCAAGAAACCATCGACTATCATGGAGAATGACCATTAAAGTTTTAGCTATATTTTCTTTTCAGTGATTTACAAGAATTATAGTGTTTCCAATGAGGAAAGGAAAGATCTCACACACTCACTTGTCATAGGTCGCTAATCTCATCAATGTCATATATCCATTTGAATCTATAAATAGAAGAGTAGATGGATTAGTGTTAGATGTAATATGAACTTAGATAGGAATGGTTGATTGGGTTAGTCAACTCATTCTCATCCAAATCCACTATCCTAAAGGTCCCATTCCCGTAAGCTTTGGTCACTAGAAAGGGTCCTTTTGAATTAGGCAAAAACTTGTCTACAGGTTCACAAACTTAAGGGTTATGTCTCCTTTACATTCTTTTGTTTTAGGTCATAATGGTATAGTTGCCTCTTGTTTTCTTAGTAACATTTGATGTTTGCAAGCTTACATTTGCTAATCCTTCATCAAATTTGAATCTATGGTATGTAATTCATTGTTATCTTAATCATTAATGCAGTCAAACAGAGCTATCCCCCCAAGGATGAAACCTATAATTTAAAAGGTAAAATAGCTTTAGATCTATAAACAAAACTATATGGGCTAACACTAGTTGCAATCAAAACATTGTCCTATAGGCCCACAATGTGTACAATTACTCATGCCATCTACATTTACTATTGTTCAACATTTTTTTAAGGAGATTGATGATAATTTGTTGCTGCCTTTAGCTTGCCCATTAACTTGTGGGTAATACAATGTAAAGAAGGAATGCTTAACGTGTAACTATTTACAAAATTATTGTATTTCATTACTACTAAATTACGGCCTGTTGTCTCTAACAATGATCAGAGGAAGGCCAAAGCATAACACTATGTTGTCTAAAATGAATCAACATACCTCTTGTGAAGTTATTTTCATTAGAGAAATTGCTTCAATCCATTTCATGAAGTACTCAATTGTGGTGACAATGACGCTATGTCATGTAGAGTATTTAAGTGTTATAAGTCCAATAATGTCAATTCCCCATTGTTAAAATGATCATGTGATTTGAGTGGTATGTAGTTCCATTGGTGGCACGTATATTAGGTTGTTGTGCCATTGGAAAATGTCATAGGTCTTTACCTTTTGCATGTAATTTTTTTCCATATAAGACCAGTAGTAACCTAAACATTTGATGTTAGTAATGATGGTTCTTGGTCCTATATGCCCTCCGCATATGCCATCATGTACTTCTTGCAAGACTATATGAGCTTCTACCTTGCTTAGGCATACCAATAATACCCAATCATTAGACTTACAACATAGTGTATTCTTAGCTACAATAATATATTATTTTGATTATTTGCAAATAACATCTTTTTGAGAAGTAGTGAGATTTTGCAAGGGTTCACCATCCAAGAGGTAGAACTTGATATCATCATATAACTTAGGCTGAGATGTATTGATAATTACCATGAATGTTCCTTCAATATGTTGCATGATGGGTTGAGCAAAAATTTTTGTTATGGAAGGTAACTTGCTAAAAATGTTAGGAGTTACACATAAGGCTTGTATAGTGATGGTATCAACAAGTGTGTTTTCTACTTGAGAAACATGTTGAATATCAATCTCTACAAAATGTTGGATAAGCTTCTTAGCTAAGTTACAATAAGCTAATAAGTGCTTAGCCTTATAAGTGTAGACCTTGGTTACTTGATTAACCACTAGTTGAGAGTCACATTTCATAATTAAATGTGTATATTCTCAATCACGAGCTATCATCAATCCCCTGACTAGTCCTTCATATTCTACCATGTTATTAGTGCATGGAAACTAAAAGGGATAGGTGAAATGTTCAATTTTGCTAGAAGGGAATATAAAGATGATAATGGCACTAGCCCCATGCATAGTTGAAGCTCCATCAAAATACTAGCCTCATAACCTTTAGGCATGCTATTAATAATGTTAACATGTTTGTATGGAAACTTAGGATCTATTGTTACACTATCTTTGATTAGATAAGTAGTTAATTATGTGGCTATGACTTTGCCTTTGGTCATAGCTTGCAATACATAGTTTAAGTCAAATTTAGCTATTATGACTTTCTATTGAGCTACTTAGCTGCTCTCATGAATGTTAGATGTGATGGCCCTTAGTACAATATCTTTACAAATAATGTTGACTTATGCTCTACAAAGGTAATGCCTCCATTTCTTCAAAGAGCATACTAAGGTTAAATAGTGTTTTTCAACATCAGTGTATCTAGTCTCATAGACCATCAATGCATGGCTTAGGTAATAGATTGGCATCTCTACCCCATCCTCTTATTTTTGATAGAGTAAGTAAGTGATGGATATATTTGAGATTGCAAGGTACACGAAAAATGACTTATGCTTTTGAGGTGAGCATACAATTGGTAATTGGGCTAACTCTTACTTAATATTGTCAAAGACTATCTAGCACTCATTTTTCCATTTAAACTAAGCTCCTTTCTTAAGTAAATGTTGCATGGATTGTAACTTATTTGTATGTCTTGAGATGAATGTATGAATGAACTATAATTTACCTTGCAAACCACATATCTTCTTGAGATTACTTGGTCCTAACAGGTTGGTTATGGCTTTAACTTTGTCTAGGTCAACATGTATTCTTACTTCTGAAACTATGAAGCCAAACATTTTTCTAGTATTACACCAGAGACACACTTCTTAGGATTTGATCAAAGTTCATATTTAAGACAACATTGAAGGACCAAGTTCAAGTCTTGCACATGGTCAACAACTACCTTTTATTTCACTACGATGTCATCAACATAGTCATTGAGTAATCCTAACATGTAATCATTGAAAATATAATTCATAGCTCTTTGGTATGTTGCACCTGCATTGTTTAGGCCAAAAGACATCATGGTATAATAAAAGATTCCCCAATGAGTCATGAAAGTCATGTATAGTTGATGTTTTCCTAACTTGATTATATCTCAAAAACCCATCCATGAAAAATAGCAACACATGGATAGTAGTTGTATCAATAAGTTGATTGATACTTGGTAGAGGAAAGTCATCTTTGATGGTTTCTTTGTTAAGATCATGAAAATCTATGCATATATGGATACTCCCATTTTTCTTGGGGACTACCATGATGTTGGATACCTAGTTTGGGTGGTCAATGGCTCTAATGAAACTTGCTTGATAAAGCTTTTTAATTTTGTCACGAATGACTAAGGCTAGGCCAGGTTGAATCTTGCAAATCTT
This sequence comes from Gnetum montanum, assembly GCA_015680685.1. Lineage (NCBI taxonomy): Eukaryota > Viridiplantae > Streptophyta > Gnetopsida > Gnetales > Gnetaceae > Gnetum > Gnetum montanum. The sequence goes on along the minus strand of MNCI01030576.1, from coordinate 23,017 downwards.
TTGCTTAATAATCTTTATGCTAGCATCTAGTATAATGTT
>MNCI01030560.1:106946-130868 GCA_015680685.1 Gnetum montanum | reverse complement strand
GTACAAAGCTGCTCGAATAAAGATCCGTTCACTTGGGACTCCTACTATGGGCACATGGAAAATATTCTATCTCTGGAGTGATCAAACTACCAGAGTTTCCCTACTTTAAGCCTAGGATGAGAAATGAGGGGAGTGCCGCCTCTTATTTATAGATTTGACGACGGACCGCGATATCGCGCACACGATATCGTAGGGGACGATGCGATATCACGGCCCATGCGATATCGTGTCTCATCACCAATGCTCATGTAAATGTGACAAGATTGGAAATTGACCCTTGGGGTGATCGTACAGGCAAATGTTGCATTGATACATATGGTTAGCAGTTGAGTTCTTATTTTTTTCAACCCTTCTTTCTGATTGCTTAGTAGTGTTTTGTCCTGTTTCTTGGTTTGTCATAATTCTACCTCTAATAATGTTGGCGTATTCTCCACATTTTTCATGTATCCATTCCATCATCTTATTGATCTTTCCTCAATTTCATCTAATGACTGTAGTGTTGGCAAAGATGATTCCACCTCCTTGAGATGAGTTGATTTCTCCTCTTTATGATCATGGACCTTTTCTAATTCGAGATTTTAGCCCTATTGAGATTTTTCAACATTCTCCCATTTAGCCATTTCTCCTTCTTCTTTTGCTACTCGCTTAATAAGCTCTTGGAATTGATGGGTTCGTAGCTCATATAGTTGACCTGGGGCATACATCCCTTGGATTTCTCTTATTTCATTATGGAACCCATCTATGATATGGTACATTAGCCTTTTCTCGAAGAACCCATGGCCTGGGCAGTTGTTTAATAGTGCATAATATCTTTCTAAGGCCATGTTCAAGGGTTCATGTTGCGCTTGTTTCCACTCTTGGATTTGTTTCCTTAAGGTTGACACTCTCACATAGGTTTGATATCTTTTGTTGAAGAGTTCTACCATTATTGGCCAACGTCGAATGGATTTTGGTTTTAGGGACCTATACCATACTTTTGCTTGGTCAATGAGTGTTGTAGGAAAGAGCTTAAGTTTTTGCCATCCATTATCAATATTGTTCCATACACAGGCATCATTGGAAGGCTTGTAAATGATGTTGCGGATCTAAATCATAAGCTCCTGAAAACTTGGGAAAGTTGTTTAAATCAAGCCTGGGTAGATGGCTTGCTTTGCAATGTTTGCAGGATATTCGAACAACCTCTTGTATATGCATTAGGCTGTTAGTGGCCAGTAGGGGTTCATCACCACTAGGTAGATTATGCATTTGTGAGTTGGGACGATGTTGTCTTTATTTATGTTTATAGGAGATCCCTACATCAGATTGAGTACTCCAAACTTCATCTTCATTGTCATATAGTTCATTGGTTCTCCAATGAATTGCCTTACTAGTTGTTGTGTTCTCATAGTCTTGTGAGAGAGACATTGTTGTGGATTTGTGTGTGATTTATTGAAATTTCTTCTTTCTAAAAGATGTATCGTTAATGCCTTGTTACAGTGATCTTGTATGATGTAACTAATCTAAATCACTAGCATTGTCCCCAACAACGGCGCCAATGATGAGTGGCGAGGTACCCCTACACTCAACCATATGAATATGAACATTTCACGCATGATCCCGTCGAACTCTGCAGATGGACTAGTTGTGGTATTTAGATAGTTACTCATTAATCGCAATTCGTTGTCTTCTCACCTAGAGTAGTAATGGCTTTGTCACGTATGGTTTAGTCTAGGGTAAGATGTATGATGCAATCCTAAACTAGTGCTACTCCTAGAGGTAATGGAAAATAACGTTAATTAAGCTAGGAGGAAAAGGGAGAGAGAGTTAAGCTAATAGGAAATGGGAGGAGAGAGCCTAACTAGCCTAAGTGCGATGAGCATCCATTCCTTAATCATCCGTACACATCTTGGACCTCGTGTACGACTACCATTGGGATTACCAAGTGCATGTCCTAGGTACACTACTGGGATACCAAGTAGTCACACTTAAATGGTCGTGATTAAGTCATATACTCATTTCACGTTTAATAGTAGGGATAGTAAAGAAAAGGAAAGAGATATTAATTAAGAAAGCAATTAAATAATTAAAGTGAATGCTGCAATGATGAAGTAATCTCGATCTTTATTTCTGACCATATGCGTGTCCAAGTATGTCACACTCGAATAAAGGTGTTGTACAATTACAATCATCACACTGCAGGCATGCACTCGGAGAAAGGGTTGAGAAGAACTAAAAATGAAAACTAACTCCTAACTGAACTACTTACTGACTTCCTTTCCCATGCACCTACATGTGTATTTATAGGCCCACACAGGAGTCACGATATCGTGTATCTGATATCGTTATTTAGGTCGCAATATCGTGTACCCAATATCATGGATCCGATATCGCGGGTTTGATATCGGAGCCTAATGAATCATGATTCATCAACTAGTGGCACATTTTGGCCATTTTATGGAGCAAGCTTTATTAGGTTGTGGTGCCATTGTAAACAAAATTCAAACCTGAAATGCTAGTGTTGGTTTTTTGCTCAAGATTTAGCTATTTTTGATCTAAATGGAAGGCAACATGTGACTAAGGAGAGATTTTAGAATAATTATTTTTTGGGAAAAAGCTTTGCAAGATTGTCCTATCCTCCATTATTTAAGAAACTTTGAGTCACTAATCATATATACCTTAGTCTCAATCACTCTCCATTACTTTAGTACACACCAATGTTAAAATTCCTCCCTGCAAACCTCATAGCTGCATGCTATAATCAAGTGAATTATACCACCGGTCAATTGCTATTTTAAAGATAGCCTGGTTTAAAAGATGAACAGCATGCAAATGGGTGTGNATTTGTTTATGGGCAGTCAAGCTGCTTTGTTGTTGGTAACGGATTTTAAATCGCTGGTCTACATAGAACCGGTCGGTTGAATAATTCCGCAGTGTGCTGTGATTGTTGCTGCTGTTGTGTTGGTGGTGATTCCATTTCCATTGATCGATTGGGCTCTCAAGTCCCATGAAAGTTGCAACGATTCACCCCAAAAAGCTGCTGCTCTTTCTGGATGTGCAGTGTCTCTGGTCTTATAATAATAATAATAATAAGGTCACGGTAGAGAAAGTCCTGATTCGTGGATGGATTGGTTTTCAGCCGTTATTTAGCTACACAGGATTTCTGAACCCAGGCTGTGTTCAATCATGGCGGGTATCGGGAGTTTTTGCTGGAAATTGCAGAATTAAGGCTGAAAAGAGTTGCAGCAGAATTTGGAAAAATATAATGCCAGCTATGTGGTTTGCTATGAGAAATTCCCTCAACTGTAGCATGGAGCCACAGGATGTTCATGATCCAGGAAAGTTGCAGAGGCTAAGACGTACTGCAATCATCGGCAGCAGCAAAATGAAAAAACAACGGCGGCAGAAATAGCAATCGCCAGTTGCCTGCCATGACCGAGCTGCTCCAACAAAACACGATACGCCGCAACAACGCATTTCTGAGCTCCCTCGGTATCATCGTCGCCCCTGAACCGAAGCCGAAGTCGCCAAAACCTGCGCCGAAGAAAACCCTCGTCAAGTCAACGACCGCGTCATATGCTCTGCTACTGCCGTTAGCAAACCCATGTGAGGAATGAGATGCAGGAAACAAAACTGCGGATTTCTGTGGCAAATATTGCAGACCTTTTTCTGATTCTTGACAAAGTTCAAGGGTGTCCATCTTGATCCATCAAGTTGTCCAATATTCTCTACGTTTTCATTGATGGGAGCAGCTGCTACAATGAAGTATAGACAACCTTCTTTACAGTTTTTGCTCTGCTGCAAGATCTCATGTGGACGTTGTATTTGTTTTAGAGTGGATCGTTGCCAAAAGGGGAGTTCCAGGATTCGAATTTGAATAAAATGGTTCCGGCAAGCAGTTTGTTGTTGCAGGGAATCGCCTGTTCTCTTTTCGTTCTTTAGTGTATGGTGAGAGGGTGCCCGACATGCATTCTTCCCCAAAGCTCTACATCATCGGAGGGCTTGAATAATTTTTTACTTCACAAAGAACAAATCAAATAGAAAATCTCTGATAAACAAAGGCCCATGGGAAAAATGTTTATGGTTTTTTGAAGGGTTAAATCACATGATTTTATAATACCATCAAGGGCCACCTCCTATATTGCCAAAGAAAAAGCAAAATAAAGAGGATATATAGGATAGTTATTCAACTTCCTATGTATGAAATAAGTTGCAACTATAGCTTGTATTTCTATGTAACTTAGTGGTTACAATAGAATTTTAATTTTTCATGATATTGTAACCACTAAACAAGACACTTGTCAACTATAGCTTCTTAATATCTATGGTGGTTATAACCAACTCTCATAATTTTTGTAATCCACGTTAATTTTTCATGATGTTTGTAACTACCTTAAAACCACTATAAAAAGGGCTTTAAAAGTAGACTTAAGAAAGGAATTTTGGGAGAGATTAAGAAGAAATATATTGAAGATTGTAAAGCTTAGCTTGCTAAAGGCATTAATTCAACTACATTGTTTTAATCATGTGAGTTTTTTTCTTCTCATTTTGTCTATAGTTGCTTAGCTAATGGTTTAGATGGTATTGTGCTTGGCATTTAATTTTGAGATTTTCTAGTTGCTCTTATAGCTCTATTTTTTGCACAATGCTAGACTTCTATTAGGTTTTCCATATAAGAGCTTATGTTGTCTTAGAAAAGCCTCTTCAGCAATTTAATAGTAATGTCTTTATAAATTGCCTATTTGAGTGTAGAGGATCTAGAAAATCTTTGATACTTTGAGATGACTAAAATATTTTCATTTTTGTTAAGTTTATTGCCTTAATATTTCAATCTTGAAATTGTCAAATTTTTCTAAAAGTTCTATTGTTTGCAATTTTTGACAACTATTAACTAGCCAAATAAAAGCTTGTACTTTGTCATTTACAAAGCGTTTTGGTAGTTAAATAAGAGTGTCTTTTACAACATTGCTTATTGAGCTTAGAGGGTTTGGACTATTCATAATATTTAGATTGAATTGGAATAGCCATATTGCAAAGTGTTTTCCTATGTTAATTTATCTCACTTAAATGTTTGAGATTTCATACAAATTTGTCTTTATTTTCTTTTCTTTTTCTAAATCCATTGAATCTCACTCTATTTCTAGTTTTCTTATGGAACTTTCTCTCTAAGAAAAATTAATAGTATATTTTGGCATATTTGTGCTTAAACATTTTTGTGAAATTTCATTTGTTTCAAGCAACGTACTATAGGGACCGTATAGACTAAGTGACTTGACAAAATAGGAATCTTTAATGACTCACAGTGTTTGATAAGGACTTTATGTTACAATAGCTAATTACAGTTTCATACACAAACCCAACCATCTCAACAATCACAACAACTACTACATATTCATGCTTAGTTTGCTCTATAACCACTGAATTTATTTAGAGATATCTGAGCCTTGGTGTTGCCAAAAACTAGAAAGCACCTAACCCCTATTTGAAGGAACACCTTCATTTCCCATGATCCTAATCACTAGACCAAAGAAAAACATTGGTGTTCCCAAACAATCACCAACGTTAACCCTACCACCTCTACATATGAAAGTACCCTTAAGCCACCTTCAAACTAAAGGACCTCCAATGTTCATACTATTATGTTGATCCATGTAGTCATAGATTTGAACAAAGATGGCCACCTTCCTAGGAAATGATCTGATCCTAGGAGTCCCCTCATTTATTTGCAAATTATAGGGAACGATCAATGTAATGCTTTCTTGGACTCAAGATCTAGGATGAACTTAATCTCTCAAGAAATGTACAAGACCTAGAACTCACCTCCTCTTAAAAAGAGCAATATCATGTTAGAGCTAACAAATTAATCTAGCATTATTTCTTTGGGATTAGTGGAGGACATTACGACCACCATTTGTGGGTGATCTGATTCTACAAATTTCCTTGTAATATATGTGGAGAATTGTAAATGGAGCTTTCCTATCATTATGGGAGGGGCTCCAATAGTGGATCCAACCACTAAAGCCTTTCAATCTTTGGGGCATTAACTTTATGAGACCCATCAACCCCATGTCCAATGGAAAGGCGTACATCATTGTAGCAGTTGACTACTACACTAAATGAACCGAGGTTGCCACCATCATCGACTATTCATCTTCTACGATGCCACGGTTTGTATAACAAAGTGTGGTAAATAGGTTTCACATGCCAAGGGCACTTATTTCTAGTAATGAAACTCATTTTATGAATGCTACATTTAGGAAATTGATGCAATGCCTAGGGTGAAACATAAATTAACATCTCCTTATCACCCCTAAGCTAATGGTTATGCTGAAGTCACTAACAGGGAAATAACAAGAATACTAACATGCATCGTTAGTAAATATAGGAAAGATTGGAGCACAAAACTCAACAATGCTCTATGGGCCTATCGATCCACTTGGAAACTTCCTATTGGTTATTCTCCCTATGAGTTAATGTATGGAAAATTGCCAACTCTTCCAATCCAAACCAAGCTTCATACACTTTCAATGACTTATGAGCTTAACCTTGATCTAAGTCTAGCATAAATAGAATGACTTATGATACTAAACATTCTAAACAAAAATCGATAAGTAGTCTTGTTAATGAATGAAGTTTATCAAGCACATGTCAAACAATGTCATACTTGCGAATAATAAAATTTAAGTTCCAACCATGAGATATGATTCTTTACTAGAACCCCATGCACGTGCCACAACAAAGAAAGTTTCAAATGCTATTGGAAGGACCTTATATCATTCATACAACTTTTTCTTTTGGGGCCATGATGGTTTACCATCCCTCAAGCTTAGAAAAATAGTTGTTAGTCAACATCCAGCAAGTAAAGCTTTTCCTAGAACTAAGAATAATTAGTAACATGGACACATAAACTGATGGACAAGTTTGCTCTATCTTTCAGATCTTGTTCTTCAAACTAAGTCATGGGGGAGATGGTCACCCACGTTAACATTCTATGATGGCTATCCACATTTTAAACTTTTTGTTTTACATCATTCTTTATATGCTTTCAATTTTCTTAAATATTTGGCAACTTCTTTTATATATTTTGATGAATCATGTTTTGCATGAGCCCCGATATTGGGTATTCAATATCAGGATGGTCACGATATTGGGTACACGATATCGAGTATGCGATATCGCAGCCCAAGATGCAATATCAAGTATGCAATATTGTGGGGTATTCTTGGACCTATAAATACAACCCTTGGACACACAATTCGGGAGGCGTTTTTCAGTCAAGTAGCAAAATTCTTGCAATTTGTTCATTTGAGAGTTAGAATATTTTCCAAAGTGCTTGCAACAGGAGGTCTAAGTGTAATTGGATGTTTATTTAAGCATTGACGTACCTGAACACACCATTATGTTGGCAATAAAGACGAGCTCTTTGATTCATCCTTGCAGCACTTGAGACTTTCTTTCTTTATGCATTTATACATTTTGATTTCATGCAGTTCACATTTAATGTTATTCATTCAACAATTAATTTTGATTAATTAAGCAATTAATTAAAATACACAAGCACAACCCCTTCGAACATACGTGTGACACTTGGTAGCTCAGAAATGATTAGCGTTTGACAACCTAGTAGTGTTTACACGAAGTTTAGGATGTGTCTGGGAAGTGGGACGGTTACTTGTGTTAGGCTAGATTAGACAATAGTTCACTTAGCATTTAATTACTCTCACTTTCATTATTTTTTTTAGGGAATCAAATTGATAAAACATAAAATGATAAAAATCTTATGCCTCAGTCAGACTTAACCATACACTTGCATTTCACAAGTGAGACTAGGAAGACAACGAATGGACAACACGAACTCATCATTTCACTTTAGTGTACTTGGTAATTAAAGTCTATGGAATTCGACTGGATTGCATGTGAATGCCTTTGATTCATATGATTGGGCATAGGGGTACCTTGCCGCTTATCATTGGTGCCATTGTCGGGGACTTTAGTTCTATGTGCGCTATCTAAACTTAGTGAAACTTAGTAAACTCATTGTTCAAAACCTAAGGTCAAATCTTACAAAAACAAAATTATTATTATAACTAAATTAACTCTTGACCACACACTGCATATAGATTCACTAATATAAAATGTCTTCTTCTCAGAAGAGCCTATCTTTACCCAGGACAAACCAAGTGTCTCAATAATACTGGGTGGTATATGCTCATCCCGATGAGTATGTACTAGGCTTCACCTTCATCTTACATCAAGATAAAATGCTATGGTGGTGCAACATAGAAGGCAATATTTTGTTGCCACTAGATTGATCTGTTCCAACTATGCTCCAGCTAATGCTTGCACGACATGGACTTTAACATATTCATCGGAAGTATGAGATGCGAGATCTCGATTTAAGGGATTACCATCCCACTAAATCACAAAGGTTAAGGGATCATCAATTAGAGCAATAACATGAGCTTTCGAAGGGCAAGGGATCAAACACTTTTCCACCTCTGCTCGCCCATTGGATGGAGGCGAACACTTCTCTAGGAACTTTTCCTTTGGTGACACTCCTCTCTTTGACTTTGGTCAAGGGACCCTCAACTAGAACATGCAATCCAAAATTTATAATCCTAGTTTTGGTTAGAACGGATCCAATAATAAAAATGGATGTGGAGGAGCAAGTCATGACAAAGGGGCAAGTGGAAGTCACAATCGCAATCATGGATGCAATCATCGAAGAGAAGCTAGTAGGCACCGGCACGATGCAAGCCCTCCTTCCTCTTTTCCTTCATCGTCTTCTTCTTCTTCATTTGGATAAGATCGTGGCTGCATAGGGCATGACTATGATGGAGATGATCGATGGAACTGAAACAACAAAAGGGACCATCGGGATAGTCGCGATTGGAGGCATGGACGATCTAGAGAGACCCACTACCATGAAAGAAGGGTTTGTAGAGCACATCGTAGGCACCATCACTATGGCCTTGATGAACCTCTACTTGTCACTTGGAGCATGTCAAACATTGCAAAGGCCATGAGGATTCTAATAAGGCATGTAAAGGATAGTAGAATAAAGAGGCTAGACATGAACAACATCTCTTGATTTGAGGGAGGCTATACCGCTGATCCACAAAATCATCTCTAGGCCTTCCAGGATGCATGTGCCTTGTAGAATATTAAGAACGATTGGCTGAAGTTAAAATTATTTCCAAGAACACTCATTAAGGAAGTAGAAAACTGGTATTGGTCCTTGGAACTGGAATTAATCATGTAGTGGAGTACAATGTTAGAATTTTTTAATGAAAAATATCAAACGTACTCCTGAGTGTCCAACCTGAGGAATTAGATCCAAGGGTGGAAACAAGGAAACCATGAGTCCTTGGATGCTACTATTGGCCGATACTACTCTTTGTTGCATAAGTGTCCTAGTGATGGATATTCTCAACATGATCAACTCTACCATATTATAGACATGCTGCAATCTGAAACAAGGAAAATCCTTAGTGTCTATGCTCAAGGGAGATTGAAAGAGTTAAGCGCCTGTCGGATCCAAAAGTTAATTGAGCAGGTACCCAGGGAAGAGGGAGAATTGAGAAAGTGAGAAAGTGCAGAGGAATACAACAGGGATCCTTCCATTCACAAAAGGGAGGTTTTATTTTGCAATAGTGAGGATGAGTCAACAGGAGATGAGGTGGCTAATTAAAAAACCTTGCCACTCCAAAAATTTCAATCTAAAATTACGACTAAGGTTAACCAATTATTGGACTCCATGGATAATAGGTTTCAAGCTATTTTAAAAATTGTTGAAGAATCCAAGGAACAAAGTGATGAGCATGAGTCACAAAGACGTAAGGAAGCTAAATGTGCCATATCCAAGGGTAAGGATAAGATGGCTACGATAGGAATGGTTGCAGATAGTGAATCACATGATGATGGCAGGTGTGACATCTGCCAGTATGAACATCCCAAGGGATGCTATCTAATTATGTCACACTTGCAAGAATCTAGGATGTATGCCTTACATCCATAACTTGCACAAAGGTAAATGCCCAAAATATTACCTTATCCATAAGGCAAATCTCAACAGTTCTACCAACCATAGCAGTATTATCCAAGTGGAACTCCACCGCAACCTTATGAATTATACTAGCAATGGTAGCAATCATAATCATGGGCGTTGGCACCTCCAAGACAGCAGTACCCTAATCGNCTCTTCTTCAAGGGAGGAAGGTTCCATGTAGTGTACATCTCATGCAAGATCAAATTAACACTAGAACTAGAGTCAAGAAGAGCTTTACAAGGCTCATTCCTAGTAATTTGCAAATATACTAAGGGACTCTTGGGATCGGCTAACTTCCTGGGCAGGTTACTAGCTCGAATCTAATTAGATACATCATGGGTCAACATCATGGTATGGATTCAAGAGGGATTTTGTTTTGAAGGTAACTTGGATAAAGGTGATGCAAAGGAAGGTGGGGGAGTAGGGCCACCAACCACTAGTGTGCCTAAGGGCTTTGGTGGACTATGAGGTTAGAAGAAGGGTCTTTTCTTNCAAGAGTCCCTTAGTATATTTGCAAATTACTAGGAATGAGCCTTGTAAAGCTCTTCTTGACTCTAGTTCTAGTGTTAATTTGATCTTGCATGAGATGTACACTACATGGAACCTTCCTCCCTTGAAGAAGAGCAACATTAGACTAGAGTTGGCAGACCATTCCATCACTGTTCCATTAGAACTGGTAGAAGACATTGAGACCATCATTTATGGGTGGTCATATCCTGACAACTTCCTAGTAATCAAGATTTAGAACTACAAGGGGGGCTTCCCAATTATTATGGGAAGGGCGTGGTTAAGCACTGTTGATGCCAAAATGGGCATTAGAGATCTTTCCTTAGAGATATCTAAAGAAAATGAATTTGAGAAGATCGAGAAGAAGAGGGTTCCATGTATTGCGTACAATAATTTAGGGTGCCATTGTGTGTAGAAGCTATGGTTAATGAAGTGAACATCTATCTTTGCATGCAAGTAGTGTGCACCGGAAGTAGTATGTAGTAGCCACAAAATTAGAAGGCACCCAATGGCTGACAGTTGATTCTAACAGCAGTACATTATGCATGGAACCTACTAAGGGACTAATGTGTGATTATGTTGCAAGTATGAATGAACTCAAGCAAGTTCATCACTAGCTCTCTGAGGGAGTAAATGATGATATCAATTAGGGAGAGTTGGAGATTCCTAATAATTTCAAATAAGAATCCCTTGAATTAAAGACACTACCGATAAGAATGGAGTATGTGTTCTTAAAAAATGAAAAGTCAGTCATTATTAATGCCAAACTTGCTACAAGATTAAAGAAGATGTTGATAAATTTTGTGGAAAAATGGCTAGTAGCCTTTGCCTAGTTATATTCTAAGCTCACAGGAATATATCCAAGAATATGCTAGCACTGGATATACACTAACCCTGTTGTTAAGCCGAAATGACAGTCTCAGTGAAGGTTGAATCCCAAATTAAAGCAGATTATTAAAGAGGAGATTGAGCAACTCCTCAAGGTGGGATTCATCTACACTATTGCAGATAGTAAGTCGGTTAGCCCACTCGTGATTGTCCCCAAGAAAGGAGGCAAATGACGGGTGTGCATCAACTTCTGGCTACTCAATACGGCAACTTTCAAAGATCATTTTCATTTCCCTTTGTTGACCAAGTTCTGGACACCATTTTTGAGCATAGCTATTACAACGTTTTGGATGGTTATAGTGGTTATAACCAAATCCAAATCACACCAAAGGACTAGGCAAAGACGACTTTCACAAGTCCTTGGGGGACTTTCACTTACCATCAAATTCCATTTGATCTATGTAATGCCCAAACTACATTTCAATGATTAGTCCTTAGCATTTCCCAACAATAAATTGGTAGTAGGATAGAAATCTTCATGGATGACTTTTCTACCTACGGAGCTACATTCGAGCAATCCCTGGACCATCTTGAGCAAGTGTTGAGGAGATGTGTTGAAACAAACCTTTGGCTCAATTGGCAAATGAGCCATTTTATGGTCCAAGAAGGCATAGTATTGGGGCATCGTATCTCAAAAGCAAGAATTGAGGTGGACCTTGAAAATATAAGGTTCATCCAAGGAATAACTTGTCAACCAGAAATAGTTAAAGAAGTGTGGCCATTCCTTGGTCATACTGGTTACTATCAGTGCTCCATTGAGAAATTTTCCAAAATTGCCAAGCCATTGGTTGAATTAACAAAGAAAGATGCACCATTTGTCTAGACCCTTGCATGTAAAACAACATTTCAACAACTGAAGCAGAAGCTTGTTGAGACCCCAATCCTACAAGCACCTAATTAGTCCAAGTCATTTCATGTGATGACCAATGCATCAAATTATGCTTTAGGGGTAGTGCTTATGCAAATGGATGATCAAAAACATCCATATTACATTCATTGTGCAAGTCAGAGTATCGTAGCTACACAACTAAACTACACCACTACGAAAAAAGAGTTTATGATGGTGGTGTTTGTCTTAGAAAAGTTCAGGTCCTATGTGCTTGGTTATAAAGTGTTCATGCACACATATCATAGCGCCACCCAGTATTTAATGAATAAATGAATGGTGAGCCCCCATGTCATATGGTGACTTGTGATTTTGCAAGAGTTTGATCTCACAATGGTAGATCGAAAGGGTGTGAAAAATGTGGTCGCCAACCACTTAGCACAACTAAGATGGGACGACAAGGAGAAAGAGAGCCCCTTATTTGATCAATTTCCTAATGAATATCTCTTTTCAGGGGCTATTAATGCATAAATTCCTAATGAACCAAGATGGTATGATGCCATTCTTACTTATCTACTCAAGCAAGAACTACCACAAGGGTTGGACACCCAGAAGAAACAATAGTTTCTTCACCAGGTTAAGCTTTTCATGGAAATCAATAGAAACCTTTACAAAGTATGTCCTGATGGCCTAGTACGTTGGTGTGTCCCTAGCACAAATTAACTGTGTGTTCTCTAAGATGCTCACAAAGGCCCTTGTGGAGGCCATTACACTGGGAGATGCATGGCCATAAAAATCCTCATCGGAGGATATTACTAGCCAACAATCTTCAGAGATGCACACCAGTCCATCTGCGATTGTGATCGTTGTCAGAGAGATGGTGGAATGACAACTCAAATGGAGGGGCCACAGCAATGGATTCAACCTCTCGAGCCATTTGATATTTAGAGCATTCACTTTATGGATCCCATTGTGCCTATGTCAAATAGAAAGGCTTATATAATAGTCGTGGTTAACTATTGCACTAAGTGGGCAAAAGCAGCAGCCATCACTAACTGTACATCCACTACTGCTACTCAGTTTGTATAATAGAACATCATAAATAGGTTTGATGTACCTCATACATTAATGTTTGACAATGGAGCTCATTTCACAAGTGCCACTTTTCAAAAACTTATGTAACACTTGGGGGTTAAGCACAAACTCACAACACCTTATCACCCTCAAGCTAATGGTCAAGCTGAAATCACTAATTGAGAGATTACGAAAATTCTAACATGCACTATTAGCAAGTACCGAAGGGACTGGAGCACCAAACTAAATGATGCCCTTTGGGCCTATCACTCCACATGGAAGCTTCCCATAGGTTATTCTCCCTATGACCTTGTGTACGGAAAACTACCAACACTACCCATTCAATCCAAGCTCCGTACACTCTCTACAGCTTGTGACCTTGACATGGATCTAAGTCTAGCATAAAAGGAAAGATTAATGAACCTTAACTTGCTAGATGAAAATTGATTAATGATCCTATCATTCAATGAAGTGCATAAGGCATTCAATAAGAAATGCTATAACCTCAAAATAAGAAAAGTCAAGTTTCAACTAGGAGACAAGGTTCTCTATTGGAATCCAGCACACATACCTCAACAAACCAAGTTTCAAATGTTGTGGAAAGGACCTTACATTATCGAAGAGACTTTTCCATCTAGGTCCATGATCATATATAAACCTGACAGCCCAGACAAGAAGCAATTAGTCAACATCCAAAAACTAATATCTTTCCATGAGCCCAAGCCAGCCAACTCAATAAACACCTTGCAAGATGGACAACCACGCTCAATCTTTCGAATCTCCTCCTTTCAACTTAGTCATGGGGGAGATGGCCATCCATACTAACACTTTAAGTGGCTCCTTAGTCTTTTAACTTTTTGTTTTATACATTTTTGGTTTTACAACTCTTTATTTTTCATATTCTTTGTTTTACATCTTTTTGTTTTTCAAGTTATTGATCTTTTCTAAGTTTTTGTTTTATACCATCATTAGTATATTTAATATTTCTTGAATATCTTTTGCTTTCTTTTATATTTTCTCATGTTTAGTGTAATTTTCTACTCTCTTTGCTAATAAGGCGATAGGTATAATGGTAATGTGCTACTCAATGGTGGTATGTATCATTTGTGATTTGCTAGTGGATATCTAGTTTTTGACTTTGAATGTTGCTATTGACAACTAGGACATGGTTTCTTTTCATGTAACAGGTAGTGAGTCCACATCATCCACCCATCCACACACTCTATGATTTTCCTTGTTCTAGAAATGTGTAATCCCTTTTTTATTAATACAACTTTAATAAATTTGTGAATTGTGTAGTTTCTGGAATTGGGAAGGATTCAAAGGTTCAGACAGGATGTGGCTTCAAAGGGATATGATATTCTTTATGCTTTTCTATTTTCCTATGTGTGGGGGTGTTCTTTTGAACTTCTCACTGTTCCATGTCATTCCATAATAGAAAGTCGAATAAGTCCTTGCATGGTGTGGTTCCCATTATATATATATATGTGGGAATTCAAAGCACACCCCTTAGACCAAATAAAAGGGCTACAAACACTGGTTATGGGACTTCTCTTGTCTCCTCTAACTAAGGCCTTTTCTCACTTCCTACTTCTTTTCAAATTTAGAATGGTGGTTGTTTTGTGGGAGCATTCTTATGTCTCAAGGGATGGATTAGTCTTAGAATGTTGATGCAAAGTCACTAAAAGTGGTTGGGTTTGGTCTCGACTAAGGATGGATCCTACCAAGCCATTCAATCACAAACTCCACAAGGGACTTCATGTGACCATAAATAGGAACTCCATTCCATTCTCTCTCTCATTCATCTATGCTTTTCATGTATCACCTCACTGCCAGTTTCATGTTTTGATTCGATATTCTAGTTTGATGTGTTAGGATTCTTAGTCAATTACTTCTGGGTTTTTGTACTTAACCTTCCATAACCATTAATCATCCATGGAGCCCATGGACTCCTTGGTTTGAAGTTATGCAAGGGCATAAAAGACCTATGCCTGCTTTGGGGAGGACCCACTTGGATATCTTTTGGTTTGATTAAGTTCTTTAACCTTAGACATTTTTACAATCGAATTCTTTTTATTTACCCCATCAATGCCATCCAATTGTGTGCATC
The DNA here is from genome assembly GCA_015680685.1 of Gnetum montanum. NCBI lineage: Eukaryota > Viridiplantae > Streptophyta > Gnetopsida > Gnetales > Gnetaceae > Gnetum > Gnetum montanum. The sequence continues at coordinate 115,439 of MNCI01030560.1, read as the reverse complement.
TTCACAACTATTTTTAGTGAATTCTTTCTTTTTATTGTTGTGAATCTTTATACCCTCTTTTTAGTATTCCTTTTGTTAAGATTTTTCTAAATTTTATGAACTACTTCTCTTACCTAATCCTTCTGTTACACAATATCGTGGCCCAAGATGCAATATCGTAAGGTATTCCTAGGCCTATAAATACAACCCTTGGGCACACGATTTGAGAGGAGTTTTTCAGTCAAGTAGCAAAATTCTTGTAGTTTGTTCATTTGAGAGTTAAAATATTTTCCAAGTACCTGCAACATGAGGTCTAAGTGTAATTGGATCTTTATTCAAGCATTGATGTACCTAAACACACCATTGTGTTGGCAATAAAGGTGAGCTCTTTGATTCATCCTTGTAGCACTTGAGACTTTCTTTCTTTATGCATTTATACATTGTGATTTCATGCAGTTCACATTTAATGTTATTCATTCAAAAATTAATTTTGATTAATTAAGCAGTTAATTAAAATATGCAAGAATGACCCTTTTGAACATACGTGTGACACTTGGTAGCTCAGAAACGATTAGCGTTTGACAACCCAGCAGTGTTTACACGAAGTTCAAGATGTGTCCGAGAAGTGAGGATGGTTACTTATGTTAGGCTAGATTAGACAATAGTTCACTTATCATTTAATTATTCTCACTTTCATTATTTTTTTAGATGATCAAATTGATAAAACATAAAATGACAAAAATCTTATGCCTCAGTCACACTTAACCATACACTTGCATTTCACAAGTGAGATTGGGAAGATAATAAACGGACAACACGAAATCACCATTTAGCTCTAGCGTACTTGGTAATTAAAGTCTATGGAATTTGACTAGATTGCATGTAAACACCTATGATTCATATGGTTGGGTGTAGGGGTACCTCACCTCTCATCATATTTTACCTTGTTTATATTTTCTTATGTGTTATTTTCTTGCATGTTGTTTTGTTCATCATGAATCTTGAATTTTTGTTGTCACTACTAATACTACTGGAGGCTCATTCAATAGTATATTTAATGTTTTGATTGATTATTCAAGATAAAATTTCATCTTGGGATTATCTCTTCAATTAGTGGATCATTAATTTTCTAATGATATTAAGTAGTGAGTCCATGAGATCCACCCATTCTACTCAAGTCTCTGAGGCTCTTCATCTTGGAAGCATGAGGTCATTTTGTAATTACAACTTAAAAAAAAGAATCAATGATCTTGTTACCTAACAGACTCAGAACAGACCAAATGGAAATGGACAAGGGTGTGACTTTAAGGGAATTTTTCATCTTTTATTTGCAACTTCTCTCTCAAGTTTTATGACTTTCTCCATTGATCTTTCACTACTCCTACTATCAACTATAATAAGAAACATGTCTTTGCATGGTATGGTTCCCATTCAAAACAAAACAAGAGAAAAAAACAAACATGGGAATTCAAAGCACATCCCTTAGACACAATAATGGACTATAAGTATTGGTTATGGGGTTGAAAAGACATGTTATCCATGTTTGAAGGCATCCCTTTAACTAAAACCCTTTTAATTTTCTTTCTTCTCTTTTCTTCTTTTCTTGGAATGATGGTTGTCCTTTGGGATTTGTCATTAACTCTTGATTGTTGAAGGGTTCGAGGATGATAATGCAAAGTGAGTGCATGTGGATAGACTTGTTCTTAACCAAGGATGGGCTAGTATTAGATCATCTTAATCACAAGATCCTTAAGGACTTCATGTGACCAAGATGTGAGAATCGCTTACTAATCTCTCTTTCTCCTCATTCTAACCTCATCATCAATCATCTCACTACCTCCTATCATGGTTAATTGATGTATCTATTTTGGTATGTCATAACCCTTCAATGATCTCTCGTATGGATTCGATTTTTAACTTCCAAAGCTTAGTAATCATCCTTGATGCCTATGGACTTCTTGGGATGATAACATGTAAGGGCATTAATGGCATGAGCTTGCTTTGTAGAGGACCCACTTGCATACCCCTTAGTCTTTTGAAGTTAAACTTCCTATCCCTTAGTCATTTTTATAATTAGTCTTATCACTTCACCTTTTGAATGTCTAGTTTTTTTTCTTTGACATCAATTACTCATCCCAATCCAACCTAACTCCTCTCCTGAATAATTTAATACCATGTTCCATGTTTTGCTGTCCTTTTATGCTTTTCTAGCTTTCTTTGGACTCTTGTTTCTCTTCCAAACTCTTTCAAAATTTCTCATTTTTATTATGTGAAAAAATAAATTCAGTAGCTACGTTGACACATCCCTGTCAACGTAGCCAAATATGTCGACATAGCCTCATCAACACATGCCCATCAATTTAGCAAAAGAATTCTATAAATAGGCATGACACTAGAGTTTTTGCATTTTTTAGAGCTCAAAGCCCTTCTAAGTGCTACAACTCTCACACTGCTCACTCGATTCACCTTGTTCTTTGATCCTCTAGCTACCAGAGGTAAGCTTTATGTTGTGAAGACCATAGACCTTTGGTTCTTTTTAGAAACTTTTTTCAAAATTTTTTCTAACATCCTAAGGTTTACCCATTAAAATAATATTAAAATACTCATCCTAAGTGGGTTAAACTTAACAAACTTACTCTTGTAGCTAATAACTAAGATAATATTAAAATAAATAATATTTTCTACTGAGATCACAAACAAGCCTAGCTATAACCCAATCTAACAAGAAAGGTATAAATAAGAACTAAGGGCTATAAGATAGAAATCTAATCTAGGGTTACATTTGTGATCATAGATGGCACCAAAGAGAGCACAAGCAAGAGGATCTTCCCAGCCTAGGGAAATGCGACCATGGGGAGGAATGGATAAACAAAAATAATCATAGTAGCCCCAAGAGCAAGCAATAAAAGCAACACATGCAACAAGACTTCTTCAAGATGAGCTTGAAGTAGAATCTTTCCAACAGATTCCCATTGTAGAGACTGACTAGTCTAGGAAGGATGAAGCTTCTAGGCCAAGGCCTAACCTCGAAGTCATCCTAATGAAGGCTTGCCTAGAAAGAATCAAAACCAAGGAGGTTCAAAGTTCTATTCTCCAAGAACTAAACTTTGGACCATTCTTGGAGTTGGAAACTGAAGATGTCTGCACTCAACTACAAGGGTCTTCCATGTGGTCCATTCTCTCCTCTAATGGAGTATGGTACATGGGGGAGACCTACCTATTTTGGAACAACCTACAAGAATATGCATATATTAAGATCAAGTATATCACAGTCTCCTACTCAGTTGAGGCCATCGTGGAGGTCCTCAGTTTGCCTAACACCAAAGTAACATTGGTGGTGATATCAATCCAAGAAAATCCAAAAGTTGAGTGGATCCAATGTTGCTATGGGGTGGATCGTAAGGAGTATAATGTAATCACCAAGGTGGAGTGAGCATACTTTAAAATCATGGCTTATCACCTAAACCCTACAATGAGGCTAAGTAGGATCACAACCTTTTTCACACATGTGTGCATCGCTCTAAGAGGAAGGTCCCCTATCAATCCTCTCGAGCTCATCTATCTAGAGATAAAAAAACACTTCAAGGAGAACAAGAAGGGAAAGAAGATGCTCTTCTTTTTGTGCCTAATTAAAAAACTCTATAAGAGGGAAGGAATAGCACACTATTCCAATAATGTGGTTCATCATGCTTCTACCACATCCTAGTAAGAGATGATGAAGAATAAGGCAGCAGCTAAGTTGTAGGAAGAGGCGAGGCCACCACTACTACCACCTACAAGATAAACCACATTAGAGGTGCTTGCAGCTACAAAAAGGCTCAAAAAACTCTATGAGTAGAAACTACAATAGCAACAAGGATAAATAAGTGGTGGGGAACCATTAGTTTATCATCCAAACCTAAGCCATCTCAATGAGATCACTAGGATCATTAGTTGTCTAGACCAAGAAACTACTCCACTATTTTCCACACAAAGAAACCAAACACCCATAAGAACAAATCTGAATTCTTAAGTTATGGTGTCCATACTTGGACAAGAATTCCATAAAATTTTAGGGAATGCCACAACTTTCTTGGTCTTCTTGGAAGTAGTTAAGGGGAAGACTGTTCTAGTGATGCAACATTGAGAATAAGAAACAATGATGGAGGTGGTGGTTGACAGGGTAGCCAAGGCCTTGAATGCTTCTATAGCATCCATGCTAGACATTACTGCAATGGTAGATATTCAAACATCTATAAGAGTAAGGAGTGATTTTTTTAGCATTGCCTAACATGAAGAAGTGTTAGAATGACTAGTGGGAACCCGACAACTACTTCTAGAGATCTTTGATCTCTCATATGAAATTACTACAACCCAATTGCTATTACTAGAGACCAAGGGAAAACTACTCATTCCCAATGCCCAAATAAAGATATCCACCATAAAGAATCAACTGTTGGCTGCTAAGGTTATGGAGTTGCAGGCCTATCTTTCTGACCTTGTCATTCTTAGTCTAAAAATGACAAGGGATGAAGCTTTCCAATAGCTTTAACACATACTAAGGGAGGCTAAGAATGTGAAGGAGGTAATGATCTTTAATGCATCCTTGTCAAAGGCCATGACCTTCAACACTGATAAGGACTTGTCACAAGTCCATAAAGAAAACTTAGTCTTGACCAAAGACCTTCATCATCTGCGAAACATCAAACAACAAAATGACTAGATGGTCAAGTTTGTTCATCAATAGTGGGAGTAGCTAGCTAAGGTAAACCTTGATTTGAGAAGGTTGGTAGTAGAAAATAGGAATCTCTCTATGGAGGAAGTCTAAGTGCTTCATCAAAAAAAAAACCATCGAGGTAGCCACTTACGAAAATGAGCCTTGAAATTTAAATGAGTTAAGAATCATTACAAGGACTAGGTTGGGCTCCTCAATGAGGTTACTGAAAAAGAAATCCAACTAGCCAAGTCAAAGATGAACGAGGCCCTCCAGCAACTCTAGCAAAGAGACAATGTATGGAAACCCATCTTTGATGAATTAAACACGTACAACAAAGCTAAAATCTGCCTAAAGGAGTTGCAAATCGAGGAGATGACGATGTACATGAAGCTTGCCAATCTCTGTTATGCAAAGTTGGCTATGCTAACAACATAGAGACTAATGATTGAATTGGAAAAGCAGGTGGCCAGTTTCTACCTCTTATATAAGGTAGAATTCAAGCATAATAAGGAGACCAAGAAATAGTTGGAGATAGCCAATGCTGAGCTTAAAGTTCTCAGAAGAAGATTCACTAACCAACGATCTATTACTAAGAACCTAACTAAAAGGAAGAATGACTACCATAAGTTACAAAACCTAGTAAAGATGTTTAACATTAAATGTAAATAATTTGCAACATGGTTTGTCAAGAGCAAGGAGCTATTCCTTGTAATGTCATGCCTATGGGATATACATGCACTGGTCCATATCGATGAAGCTGCATGGACTGCCTATGATCCATGTGACAAAGAGAAGAAGATGGAAGTGTTACTAAATGCTTTCAAGCTTATTCCACTAGCAGTAGCAGTAGTAGGTTAGCCTTAGCCACCTTCACCATCACAAGTGCTAAAATGTGGTGAAGGACCTTTAGCACCACATGAACCTCCACCTCCAAGCACTATTTGAGAATTTTCCATATATTCGATAACTCAAGAGTACATGCTGAAAGTTTTATAAAGTGTCCAATTTTGTTGTGATGGATACCAACTTTGTAATCTTGTACAATCTGGTACCCAAAGTTAGCCTGTCTATTTGTCTTGAGTTAGTAAATGTCATACTTCTCCAAATTTTTGTAAGAAGCTCAATCCTACTTATTCACTTGAGGATAAGTTTTCAATTAGTTATGGAGATATGATGAGTCATCACATTATAGGTTGCATCAATGGGCATGCATCGACACAGCCCTATCGATGTATCCCGATCAACACATGGTTACATGCATTGACGCTAATGTAGGAAAAGTTTATGTAAATGCACACACTAATCATATTTAAGGCACCTTAGGTTCATAGCATAGTGAGGCTCTTGTAGTTTGGTTTCTTCAAAGTTAGAACATTTTCTCTCTGAGTGCTTGCAATGTGAATTAAAGAGATTGTACGGAGCTTTATTTGAATGTCATGTACTTGAATACATTGGTCTAAATGACAATAAATTCATATTTCTAATATTCATTACAACACTTAGAATAGCTTAATTTTTATTATTTGCACTTTATTTTCAATGTAATTTACACTTATGGGTTTAGTTAATTAATGCACTTCATCCTAAAAACATAAGTATGACCACTTCGAACATAATGTAATGTGCTTGGTAATCCCAATAGTGGCCATTTAGTACACCCAGTAATTGTCGCTTGGTAACCTAGTAGGGTTGAGACTAGTTTGGAATGCATACGGAAAGTGGGAACAACTACTTATGTTAGAATAGTTAGTCACTAAAATAGGTATGTAGTTAAATAGTTAGTTATTAAATCTTCTTTTACTCATCTAGCCTCAAGAGTATATATATATATATAATAGTTGTAAAAAAAATATGCATCATGATCCTTAAGTCACATTTAACCATACAAACTGATAGCACAAGCACAAGTGTGAGTTAGGAAGACAATGATGATAAAACCCTTTACCTCACAGTTTAAGACTATAAGCAACTTAGGAATTAAAGTCCACAAAATTTGAATAGATTGTTGGCTTTCCTAGAAAGAATAAAAACCAAAATAATGGAGGCTTGCCTAGAAAGAATCAAAACCAAGGAGGTTCAAAGTTCTATTCTCCAAGAACTAAACTTTGGACCATTCTTGGAGTTGGAAACTGAAGATGTCTGCACTCAACTACAAGGGTCTTCCATGTGGTCCATTCTCTCCTCTAATGGAGTATGGTACATGGGGGAGACCTACCTATTTTGGAACAACCTACAAGAAGATGCATATATTAAGATCAAGTATATCACAGTCTCCTACTCAGTCGAGGCCATCGTAGAGGTCCTCAGTTTGCCTAAAACCAAAGCAACATTGGCGGTGATATCAATCCAAGCAAATCCAAAAGTTGAGTGGATCCAATGTTGCTATGGGGTGGATCGTAAGGAGTACAATGTAATCACCAAGGTGGAGTGAGAATACTTTAAAATCATGGCTTATCACCTAAACCCTACAGTGAGGCTAAGTAGGGTCACAACCTTTTTCACACATGCGTGCGTCATTCTAAGAGGAAAGTCCCCTATGAATCTTCCCCAACTCATCTATCTAGAGATAAAAAAACACTTCAAGGAGAACAAGAAGGGAAAGTAGATGCTTTTATTTTTATGCCTAATTAAAAAATTCTATAAGAGGGAAGGCATAGCATGCTATGCTAATAATGTGATTCATCATGCTTCTACCACATCCTAGTAAGAGATGATTAAGAATAAGGCAACAGTTAAGTTGTAGGCCACCACTACTACCACCTACAAGATAAACCACATTGGAGGTTCTTGTAGCTACAAAAAGGCTCAAAAAACTCTATGAGAAATAACTACAGTAGCAACAAGGCTCAACAAGTGGTGGGAAACCATTAGTTTATCATCCAAACCTAAGCCATCTTAATGAGATCACTAGGATCATTAGTTATTTGGACCAAGAAATTGCCCCACTGCTTTCCACACAAAGAAACCAAACACCTGCAAGAATAAATCCTAATGCTTGAGAAGTTATGGTGTTCATACTTGGACAAGAATTCCCTAAAATTTTAGGGAATACCACAACTTTCTTGGTCTTCTTAGAAGTAGGCAAGGGAAAGACTATTCTAGTGATGAAACACCGAGAACAGGAAATAATGATGGAGGTGGTGGTTGATAGGGTAGCCAAGGCCTTGAATGCTCCTACGACATCCATGCTAGACATTATTGCAATGGTAGATATTCAAACATCTATAGGAGTAAGGAGTGATTGATTGAGCATTGACTAACACGAAGAAGTATTAGAATGGTTGGTGGGAACCCGATAACTACTTCTAGAGATCTTTGATCTCTCATGTGAAATTACTACAACCTAGTTGCTGTTGCTAGAGACCAAGGGCAAACTACTCATTCCCAATGCCCAACTAAAGACAACCACCACAAAGAATCAACAGTTGGTTGCTGAGGTTATGGAGTTGTGGGCCCATCTTTCTGACCTTGTCATTCTTAGGCTAAAAATGACAAGGGATGAAGCTTTCGAATAGCTTTAGCACATACTAAGGGAGGCTAAGAATGTGAAGGAGGCAATGATCTTTAACGCATCCTTGTCAAAGGCCATGACCTTCAACACTGACAAGGACTTATCACAAGTCCATAAAGAAAACTTGGTCTTGATTAAAGACTTTCATCATTTGTGAAACATCAAACAACAAAAGGACTAGATGGTTGAGTTTGTTCATCAATAGTGGGAGTAGCTAGCTAAGGTAAACCTTGATTTGAGAAGGTTGGTAGTAGAAAATAGGAATCTCTCTATGGAGGAAGTCTAAGTGCTTCATCAAAAAAAAAAA
>MNCI01030560.1:68026-106621 GCA_015680685.1 Gnetum montanum | reverse complement strand
TGAAAGTTTTGTAAAGTGTCCAATTTTGTTGTGATGGACACCAACTTTGTAATCTTGTACAATCTGGTACCCAAAGTTAGCCTGTCTATTTGTCTTGAGTTAGTAAATGTCGTACTTCTCCAAAGTTTTGTAAGAAGCTCAATCCTACTTATTCACTTGAGGATAAGTTTTCAATTAGTTGTGGAGATATGATGATTCATCACATTATAGGCTACATTAATGGGCATGCATCAACACAACCCTGTTGATGTATCCCCATCAACGCATGGTTACATGCATTAATGCTGATGCAGGAAAAGTCTATGTAAATTCACACACTAATCATATTTAAGGCACCTTAGGTTCATAGCATAGCGAAGCTCTTGTAGTTTGGTTTCTTCAAAGTTAGAACATTTTCTCTCTGAGTGCCCGCAATGTGAATTAAAGAGATTGTACGGAGCTTTATTTGAATGTCATGCACTTGAACACATTGGTCTGAATGACAATAAAGTCATATTTCTAATATTCATTACAACACTTAGAATAGCTTAATTTTTATTATTTGCACTTTATTTTCAATGTAATTTACACTTATGAATTTAGCTAATTAATGAACTTCATCCTAAAAGCATAAGTATGACCACTTTGAACATAATGTATTGTGCTTGGTAATCCCGGTAGTGGCCATTTAGTACACCCAGTAATTGTCGCTTGGTAAACTAGTAGGGTTGAGACTAGTTTGGAATGCATACGGAAAGTGGGAACAACTACTTATGTTAGAATAGTTAGTCACTAAAATAGGTATGTAGTTAAATAGTTAGTTATTAAATCTTCTTTTACTCATCTAGCCTCAAGAGTATATATATATATATAATAGTTGTAAAAAAATATGCATCTTGAGCCTTAAGTCACATTTAACCATACAAACTGATAGCACAAGCACAAGTGTGAGTTGGGAAGACAACGATGATAAAACCCTTTACCTCACAATTTAAGACTATAAGCAGCTTAGGAATTGAAGTCCAAAAAATTTGAATAGATTGCTGGTGCATGCTTGTGATTCGTATGGTTGGGAGCAGGGTATACAAGTTGCTCATCACTCACAAATAAATTTTTTATTCAAAATAGGATAAATTCCAGTAATATTTCCATGACAAAAAAAAAACAGTTGGAACATTCTCACAAATTCTAGCATGTAATTTTCTTCGAAAAACAATAATGATTAGCCTTGAGTTTTAATTCTGTCTTCCTTTGTCATAAATCAATCTCTACAAAATAACATGTATGATGCACACTATCTAGTAATGTTTTTGATTTAGTTTTCAAGGTTGTGCCAATACTACCAATAATTTTATGTTCAACATTTTGAAAAATAAAAGGAAGATTTTCTAATTCAATCCAGCAAGCCACTTTAGAGCAATAAGAAGAATAGAGGTCAAAATTCACTTTCCATTTCCAAGCAATAAAAGTATTACATTGACCTATAAAAAATCAATTATGTATGGTATAGGAAAGAAGAAATCAAATTATTAAGCATTTTAAAATGCATTAAAATTTAATTAAATTATAGAGTAAGAAGTTAGCACTTATATTATATTCTTGTAGTAAATGAAGGTTGTAACCTTCTAAGAATAATTTCAAATTTTATGTATATAATATTTACATTCTTTGAGCTCCTTCAATGTAGCACAACATGTTTCTTTTGATAAATTAAAACAATCCAAAAATGTTGTCACATGCATTTTCAAGGCATAAAATCTTTTACAATGAAAAAAATATGATTTTCATGGTCTAGGGGATCCTTTATGCTTCTTGTACATGGTGTAAAAATGAGGATGCATATGTGTTTGACCTTTCATTACAACATCCATGAGAGTGCATGAAAGTGCCTCCTCTCATATAATATAAACAAGATTTATATGCACATACTTTATTGCTAATTTTAATCATAGAAAATTTTGTCTAAAATAAATGTCCTTATATTTCAAATGTATATTTTGACTACAAGAACATTTTTTCATACTAGGACATGTTTTTAGCTTTGTGTTCCCGTGTGAATTATTGCTTTAGGGTTATACTTAAGGAAAAAAAGCATTGATTCTTTCTAAAATGATGATAAATCTTCTATTGCATTATCATTGAACATCAAAGTGTATGAAGACTTTGAATAATGTTAATATGTTTTCATGAACCACAATAATGATGATCGAGTCTCAATGAACTTTTTCTTTTATTTTCCAAAGGAAGATTGAACATTTATCAACCACAACATTGGTCAACCACTCTTGATCCAATTCTCTTCTTTTCCAAAGGAAATTATCTTTTCTAAATTTAGAAGAAAAGGTTCCTTCCTTGTGTACTTAAATCTATTATCTTTAAAGTCAAATGATAATAATAATTATGTGAAAATATCTTACATTTACATTGTTAAAGGGGTGAAACTTAATAAAGATAAATTACATTAGCAAATTTTGATGTCAACTCAAAATAATAATGTTATGTTATATAAAATGATAAATATTAATAATNATATGGTTTCAATTGTAGATGTACTATAAGTAAATATGTATGCTTTGGGAAGATGTTGGACCCCAAAAGTAATATTCATAATAAGCGAAAATTAAATTTAGAGTACATCACATGCTTAACATTGTGTAGAGAAAAAATTATAGAAAGGAAGAAAACTTTCCATTTTTAGGGATGTCTACTTAGGTATACATAGTTACACTTGATATTTTGAAACATTAAGACAATTAATTGTCATTAGGGAAGATGATTCTAGTCCTAATAACATTTACATCACTTTCAACATCTATGCTTTATCTTAAAACAACAAAGAAATTTGAGGTAGCAATAAAAAGATGTAGTGAAATACCAACATTTTTAAAAAAGCTAGATCCATATGAAATTAGTGCATTGTTTGTAATTTGCTACTTAACCTTATTTTAAGAATTTTTATTGTCAATTATAACCTAGCTATTAACATTAGTTTTGATCTTTGAGTTAAGATTGTTCTTGTCAAATAAGGACAAATTTGTCATATGAGCAATTTGTCTAAATTGATTAATACTTCTTGTAGTATAAGTAGAAATAGTGGCAAAATCTTCTATCTTCTTTAGTTTCTTTATTGCCATTTGATTATTTACACCATTGATATTAATTTCATTTTTCATATTTTTAGCTTCAAATTTTTATTTTTTTTATATCCTCAAATTCAACATGTCTTTTCTTTTTCTCATCATCTTTTTAGCTAAGCAAAAATGAAGAAACATGAAATAAATTTCCTTCACAATGACAAAAATTGTAAGAATTAGGAAGATTATAATATATAATTAATTGAATGTAAGTCTTCCCGCTTGCTTGCAATACTAATTCCTTTGTATAATTATAAATATTTATTTCAATAAAAAAAGTTTATGAGAATCAAAGGGTATATATGAAAGTAGATTTCATATGCTTAATAAAACTAGGAAGATTAACAATTTATTATTTAGCTCTTTGAAAAATCAAGAAAAGATTAAATAACTTAACAAAACATAGAACTTTAGAATATTCTTTAGATCAAGCATAAAAATCTAATGTCCACTCAAAAATGATCAATGCTATAGGTTATACATACATGGCCCTATATCTAGGGTATGTTACACTATTAAAGTATTACCTAGATCAACAAGTAGAAAAAATAAGAATAATACTTAGTATGAATGACTTGAATGTTATGTTTCTGCTTCACATTATTTAATTGGGAAGTGAAACTTTAATTATGTGGTTGGTAACTTAAAAATTTTGAATAAATACATTGTGATGTAAAATCAACCAATAACTCATATACATTATCAAGAAGAACAAAATTAGAAGTCTTATTTGCAACAACACTAGTTGCAAAAGGTGTCCCAAATTTTTCCTCCTTAGCTTGTAAATCTCCATTCTAAGAACCAACATAAATTTTTGCATCAATAGAAGAAGCAAACATTTTAGCTTTAGTAAAAGAAATTGAAAATAATTTAAAATTTTTCATAAAGAAAAGATAATTTTAAAGAAATTGATTCCACTCATACAACCTTAACACCAAAACCAAATGTGTATCCTTGCATTTTGGCTCATTTAACCCACTTTATCATGAACCATATTCCCAAAGTTTTGCTAACGTATCACATATAAAGAGTGGTAGCTTTTCGTGACAATTCAACCCAAAATATTTTACAATCAAAGAATTTTCTTCCGTGTCCATGGTAAAAATGTAATCAGCTTTGACATCACCTTAACCCAACATATTCACATGAGTGACAAGACATGAACGGAAAAGATGTGTGCTATTGAATTTTCAACATCAATGTCTTTAAAAAATTAGAATAATGTCTTTAAGGATGTTTTTTTATGAGCTAAAATTATTTGATAACAATCCCATTATTAATATTACATGATCATAAAATGGGTATGAATTTTTAAACATTTATAATTACAATGTTTAAGAGTCTAGTTACATGTTTGGTAATTATTAAAATTTAAAATTCTACCAAAGGTGACTAAGCATGGTCATAAACTTAGTCCTCAACTTTAACATAATGATTAAAACTTCAACAAATCACATCTTGATAAGGATTTTCATTTGGAGTGATGGTAAGATGTTCATTTCTTAAGTCAAGGTCTTCAAGTGCAACTACTTAAAGAGATTAGTCTCATCAACTAACCTTCATAGAACCCCACTTAGCAAGTCAAGTCAAGGTCTTCAAGCACAACTACTACCACTTGAAAAGGTTAGGATTTTGCTTATCTACTCATCTTTCCAAGACCCCATTTACCAAGTCAAGTCAAGGTTTTGAAAAAGAACTAGTTGAAAAGGTTAATCTTTCGCTCCTTTGCTAATCTTTTGAGTACCTTCCCTAGCAAATCAAGTCAAGGTATTTGAAAGAAATCACTTGAAAAATATTAAGTTTTTGCGCATCAACTAACCTGCTCACGACCACTTAACAAAATAAGCACAGTAGCTCCGAATCGGAACGATAACGGTGACACTCACTTTTTGACTAAGCAGGCTAACACGAACTTTACAATCCCATCTGCCTACCTTCCTGCTTGTCTTTATAATGCGGGCCGAAAGAACCAATTTTGCACACATTTCTGAGTGAAGATTTCATTACCTTCTTCTTCTTTTTCATCACGGCGGCCATGGCCACAGTGCAGAGAAGAGTGAATGCAGTAATGATGGTGATGAGTAGTAAGACTTTGCTTCTACTTTTGCTTCTGTTGCTGCTCAGAGTGACCTCTGCATCATCATCATCATCGTAGTAAGACTTTGCTTTTACTTTTGCTTCTGTTGCTGCTCAGAGTTACCTCTGCATCATCATCATCATCGCTAAGTGCAGATGGAAATGCACTCCTAAAATTCAAGGAAGCAATTACAGCTGATCTTTATAACATGCTTCGCAACTGGAGTTGCCACAACTTGCATCGACTCTGTGTCGACTGGGACGGCGTGGGCTGCAACTTCTCTTCTGCTTTTCATGATGGTGCTGCTGATTCTTCTTCTTCAAGAGGAGCTTCGCCTTCCCCTTTGCCCAGAGTGGTATCATTGGACCTGGACACTTCCAATTATCAGGTGTGATTTCACCATTTTTATCCAATCTCACATTCCTAGTTTATTTGGATCTCTCTATAAATAGCTTCTCTGGATCTATCCTACCACAAATTGCTCAGCTTAACCAGCTTCAACATCTGGATCTCTGTTTCAATTCCTTGGCTGGGCCTATGCCCTCACAGATTTGTCAACTTAGTAAGCTGCAGTATCTAGACCTTTCAGAAAATAACTTGTATGGACCTTTGACATCGCAAATTGGTCAGCTTAGCAGCCTCCAAATCCTGAATCTGGAAGGGAATTCCTTCTCTGGACGTATTCCATCACAAATTGGTCAGCTGGTGCATCTCCAGGAGCTATCATTGGCAGTATCAACAAATTTTAGCGGTGCTATCCCCAAGGAGCTTGGCAATCTAAGCAAGTTGCAAGATCTTACAATGGATTTCAATGGTGGTAGCAGTTCAATACCTTCTTTCCTTGGAAATCTAACACAACTTGAGTTCCTAGCGGTGTGGGGAGACTACTTTACGGGTGCGATTCCAAGGGAGCTGGGAAATCTTCAAAGACTGACATACTTGTCCTTATCCACGGACAGGTTAACCGGAAACATTCCCTCAGAATTGAGCAGGCTGAGCCAACTCACCCATTTGTTCTTATATGCAAATTCCAGCACTGGCATTATTCTACCATCCTTGTGCAACCTAAAGCAGATAACATTTTTAGCGCTGTATACTGGCTACCAAGGTGCGTTTTCGTTTCCAGATTGCATTGGCTTTATGTCCCGGCTAGTTATATTGGAGGCATACACCAATAAGATCCCAAAGTCTATAGGGAATCTCACTAATTTGGGTTTCCTTAAAATAGAATCACAAAATTTGGAAGGCTTCCCAAACGAACTCTGTCGGCTAAAACAACTGCAATCATTAAATGTGATGAATTCAAATGCCAGCGGCTCTATTCCAGGGTGCATAGGTAACATGTCACAACTAAAGTATGTAAGTTTAACAGGAAACCAGCTAAGTGGGCCAATCCCAAAGAGTATAGGAAGACTGGGAAATTTAATGTATCTAGATGTTTCTGAAAACAGACTTAGTGGCATTATTCCAACTACCATAAGCAAATGCAAGCAGTTGTCATATTTAAACCTTGCAAACAACAGCTTGCATGGTACCCTTTCTGCAATATTATTTCCTGCTTCCTTAACCGTTTTGTCTGCCCACCTGAATAGTTTCTCTGGATCTTTGTCAAATTCTTTAGTAAATTGTAAGAAGCTTATTTTATTAGATTTTAGCGGGAATATGATTAATGGCATTCTGCCAGATTATTTGAGAGACATGCATAACCTCACAGTGCTGGATTTAGGATATAATATGTTTAGAGGAACCATTCCTCAGCGGTTAGTAGATTCAACAAAGTTGCAAGTGTTGGACCTCTCCAACAATCAATTCCATGGCCATATTCCACCCCAGCTTCACATGCTTAAGCAATTTCACCAGTTAGACAATAGCATGGATGATGATGAAGTTGTCATCCTTTCAGGCAGTCTATACTATACAGAGGCATATGCTATAAAGGATGTGAAAGTGATGCTCACTGAGAAGGAGTTGGAATTTGATGATAGGCTTGCCCTATCTGGCAACAATGTCACTGACTTATCCAGCAATAATCTCACAGGTGAGATTCCCTATGACATTGGAGATCTCAAGGCTCTGAGGTTGCTAAATTTATCTTACAACAGGTTAACTGGCCATATACCTTCATCCATTGGAAATTTGCTGATGTTGGAAGCTGTGGATTTAAAATACAATCAATTGTCTAGGAAAATTCCAATGCAGTTGCAGTCCCTGGACTTTTTAAGTATTTTCAATGTTTCACATAACAGGTTGTGTGGAAGAATTCCTATAAGCACACAGTTCTCCATGTTCGATGAAAATTCCTTTGGAGAAATGAGTGTTTGTGTGGGCTTCCCACTAGCATTCAATTTACCCAAGACAATGAAGCAAAGTCGAGAAGCCAAGACAGAGACCAAGACCAACAAAGGGTGGTGGGACTGGGTTGAGGAACATTTCTCATTGTGGGGATTAAGTTTGGGATTTGGAATATCTTAGGGAGCCACAATTGCTCTGTATTTTCTTTGGGATCCCTTTCAGCGTTTCTTTGGAAGGTACCTGGTTTGAAGGTAATCCCAGAATCTGTCAAGATCTACTTTAGTGGTTGTCTGCAGGTATTAAAAATTGCAGGTATTAAAAATTGTTCCTGCACATGTAATAGTTCAGTATGACTTTAGTCTTTGCTTCTGCTGCTCTTAAAATTCAAATTTGTTTAATTTGTTTGCAACAGTGTACCAAGGTAAAGTACTTAAATCACTTAAATGTAAAAATTGCTTAAAAGCCCCTGTGATTTCCAAGTTAGTAAATTTTCAAGATGCAAGTAATATGACATTAAAAAATCAAATCCTTTTCCCAGTTGTAAATGGGATGTAAAGGATCTCATGCATAAACACATGCATAAATTAGCTTACTTTAAAGGTAAGGATGTCCCATTTTTGGATGTTTGTTTTCGAACTTGAAGATCGCTTTAACCTTGTTTGTTTTCGAACTTGAAGATCAAATTCTTGTATCTTTATTCTTCCAAGAAAGATTGGACTTCTGGAAAAAAACTGCCCACCATTACCTGTGTTTTTAGGCACGGCAAATTTGGTCACAGAAGTCGCTGAGGAAGCCAGTATCAAATCCCAAATCCCAGAACATGGCCGTGGCAATCACTGTGCAGAGAACTGTTCCGTAGTTTTTTGTAGTTTTTTGTTCTCCTTGTTGGAGTTGCCTGTACATCATTATCTACTTTAAATGATGCAATTTTAGTTGATCTGTTTCACATATTACTAGCAACATTTAGTAATTTTCTTAATTCATACTATCTAATTGATTCAAAAAGGGTCTACAGGTTGTATGGACATTATATAAAATTTCAATTTCAGTGTGGATAATGTAAATGCTAAAACACTGTTTCAATGTAAGGTAAAAATTACAAATGATCCTTATAACCTGTTTTGCGAATGGACTGATCACAAAATGCATAGAATCTCTTTGGATTAGGCTGGAGTTTATTAATCATGTCCTCCTTGAACACCATCGACTAGAGTCATGTTGTTGATCCTAAGCAATTTTCAACTATTAGGTAAAAAAACAATGAAATTTTATATAGATGGAAAAATTATTTTCAAGAATCATTAAATCAAGAATTCCTACCAAAAAACATCTAAGAAGAAGAACCAAATTTTGGTATAGTTAATGAATTTTCCTTATTTGAGGTGAAAATAACCTTATGAAAAATGAAAATTGGAAAAGTTGTTGGATATAACATTTCTATAAAAGCATGGAAAGCATTGGGAGATACAAAAGTTACTTGGCTAACACAATTATTCAACAAAATTTTTAAGGATGGAGAAATGCCCAACAATTAGAGAAAAAGGTTTCTTGTTTCTATTTACAAAATAGTGCAAACTAGATCAAACTAATAACCACACTATCAAACTATGGGAGAGAGTCATAGAGCAACATCTCAACTTGAATCAACAGTGTCAAAAAACCAATTTAGATTTATGCCAAGGAGATAAATTATAGAGGCTATTTTCTTGATACTACAATTGATGGAGAAATTCAAAAAACATAGAAAAATCTACATCTGATCTTCATTTACTTTGAAAAAGCATAACAAGGAGACTATAAATATTATTTGGTAGGCCTTGTGAAGGAAAAACATCTTTGATAAATATCTTAAAGTGATTTAAGACATGTACGAAAGAGCTTACCACTAAATGAGAATAGCTTGTAAAACATCTGATTTTTCAATCACTATAGGTCTACATCAAGGGTCTATGCTTACCTCATACTTATTTGCTATTATTATGGATAAATTAACAAAGAAAATACAAGATAAAATCTCTTGGCATATGCTATTTGCAAATGATGTTGTGTTGGTGGATACAACTCAAGAGAATATTACTTTTAAAATGGAAAAGTGAAAACATGTTTTAGAATCAAAAATCTTCAAAATTAGTAGAAGTAAAACTAAATATATTGAATGCAATTTTAATAATAGCATAAACAATGGTGAAATATCAGTAACAATTCAAGGCAAAAAGTAGGATCAATCCTCCAATTAGACAATGAAATTGATAAAGATATAAGAAATAGGATTAAGGCAAGATGGTCAAAACAGTAACTAAGTCTCCTATCTTATATGGAGTTGAATGTTGGGTAGTACAAAAGCGACATGAACAACAAATCAATTTGGCCAAAATGTGAATGCTTCAATAGATGTCGAATGTTACTAGGAAAAATAAACAACATGTCAAATAAGCTACAAGAACAACTTAGATGGTTTGAATAGGTGCAAAAAAAGCAAACAATGAGCATATAAACAAAGGTTGGTTACTACATCACTATTTTAGGAAAAGCAACAAAAGAAAGACCAAAGAAAACATGAAAAAAAACAATATAAGATTATTTGAAGAAACTACAAATAAACAAAGAACTAGCTCTTTATAAAGGCAAATGGGAAAAAAAATTCATGTAACCAAACCAATTTTGTTAAGACAAAGCTATAATGATAATAACGATGAAAAGATTTTTGAGAAAAAGAATTGCTACTACAATAACTCCATCCAAAAACAACCCTTGCAATCAACAAACCGTCGAGAGAATTTGCCTAGAGTTTCCCCTTGATAATTACACCATGTTTAACCAACTCTTAATAGGGTTTAACCCAAAGCCATCAACCACTTAATGAAATATCTGTTGTTTAATTTATATTCAACCATTTCAACGGATCCCACCACAGCCAAGGGACCACATACTCCCCCAAAATAGGAGAACACACCAACATGTAACAAGTGACAGAACCCCATCAAATCAACTTGCTTTGAGTGTGTACAAAGACCATACAATATTTATGAATTTTGTAAAACGAGAGAATAAAAACATTCTTTCGAGATCATGTCCAATGGTTTCCTGAACAGACAATTTTGGAAACTGCAAACCAATGAAATTTGATATTTCCTAAAAAAGAAATCGTCCCTTTACAAAACCAATGCAGAAGCCTTTGTTCTGCCTTCTAACAATCAAAATAATCAGAGGGAAAATTTAATAGCAATACACAAAACCGCTGTAAGATCATATTCTGTGGCATTGACTATTGTCCCGCTTTCCGGCAACGAGGGATTTTAATCCTGTACTAATATATCACCAATATAACATAATGCATACATTGCATGCCAGCCTCGGCACCAAACACTGAACTAGAAACATATGATACAAATACATCACCATCACAGAACCAACTGATCCACAATGATGATATTGAATTAAGAAAATATGGGAATAAATTTTATATTTTGACTTTCACAAAATGCCGGTAAGGACCCTCTGGTAGTAGTCATACTGTCTCGTCCTCCACGCATCTAAACTGCTGCTTATAAGAGAGAGAACAAGTGAAATGCATTGCTGCATGAGAAAAAGTAGAGTGCTAGTTAGTTCTACAATCGATACCCTGAGAGTATATACCACAGGATTTGAAAGCTGAAAAATTCGTCTGTGGGTACCAACGAACTACCTCTTCTCTCAAGCTCAAGTGAAACCGCTTTCTGAAATTCTGAATTGCTCTTGGTCCACCTTTGAAGCACGGGAAGGATTCCAGAATCCTGAATCCAGAAAAGCACAAGTGAATTAGATAGATTTATATCATCATTATCCTCTCAAAAGAAATAAGGAAATAGTCCCGATAAGTTCACAAGACAAATGGTGGATTATTCACAAGCCTCAACAAGCAAAAGTTCTGTGACAGCACAGGAAATCCCACATAGAATTCTAGCTATCATTACAAACTGACAAAAGAAGGAAACGTAAGCCAGCTAACGTGGCTCTGGTGAAAGTATTAGATCCAATTTTGTTAAACCAAAACTGAAGTATTTCCTACATCCAAGTGATAATGCCAGGGAACTATTGGACAAGACTCAATTACAGTCACTTCTTTTGAACGATTTCATTGCATCGCAGTATAACCCAATTTGGTTGCACCCTTCCCAACAAACTACTACCCATAAAAAAGAATACTGCATAACAAGTTATCTATCCTACTCCAATAAAGGTGTTGTAACAGACATAGGTAACTAATAAAAATACTTTTTATTGCATCTAGCTCTGCCAGGGAATCAAACCTAAAGAGAGCTTTTCTGCATCTCTTTTTTGCGTCTCCTATTGGCTCTACTGGTCAAAATCCGGAGAGGGAGCCGGATGATCCACCAACTTGTAGATTGTAACTCACAAACCCTAACTAACAAGTTATACATCATGGGGACTCTATGAAAATTATCTGTACTACCATAAGTCAGATACGTCCATCCGTGATCAATGTTACAGATATTAATTCTCAATAAGAATACCCAGCAATAAGTGGTAAAATGTGCCTAGTATTACGGTGAAACTACTAATGTGAAAATTCTTCCTATAAGGAGAATTGTACTGATTATGGGAAAACTTGGAACAATGAATCATGGTCTTGAAAATATAAAGCTTGGCTTTTACCTAGTACAAACAAGCAACAAGATAACTAACAACCTCTAAAAACTAATACTCAACAGGACCATTGAATTTGATGTCGCCATAATTTTAAATATGGAAAGAAAGAGTACATTGACAGTCAGTAGAAACTGACTATTTTTTTAACAAAGACATGTTATTCAAAGAACTTTTGCTAAAACAACTTCTAAAAAGGACAATCCCAACATCATTATAAACTTTAACAAATAAGAATGATGATCCACAACTGCAAGACTTCCACAACCAGGATTTGTAGTTTTTAAAAAATAAAAAAAAAGGCAACAATTTTAAAGATTCCTCACTGGGTTAAATTTCCTCCAAACTTTTTGCCATTCTAGACCATTACAATTTTGATAACATATTGCATCTTCCAACCTTGGGTTTAGGCTATTCTACCAAACAAGCCACTACTTTAACATACTTCTGTTGGTGAGATTTTTTTTTTCTTTTATGATCATGAAAATGAAATGGAATAAAGTTTCAAAAGTCTTTATTTCAGAAAGTGTTTGTTCATCTTAGCATATTTATCTGTTGGATGATTGCTTTAATTATTAATCTTCCCTGAAACAGAAAATATCTCAGTTGGGCTTCAATCTTTTTACTCCATGCAAATTTCTACATCACTCATAAAACGAAGACCGAGAAAGCTATTGTTTTTATTGCATACGTAAAACAGAATCTTTCAATTTATTGTAAAACCAATCAAACTGATTTTTTGTGTCAGTGCCTTTGACAATAACAGCAAATATATTACTAGGTATCCAAAATGATTTCACCATTGTCTATAGCTACTATATCCACTGATATACTGCAGCCCACCTAACCATAACAGTTCCTCATGTGCATTCCATTCATGTTATTATGCCCCTGAACTATGGATAAACCTCAATAATTAGCTTCTAATACCAACATAACATGATTAAGTGATGCAATTAACCACTATCAAAACAAAGAATCTAATTATTATTTGACAAACATAAAGCCAACTATTTAGTTAGTGTAATTGAAATTCAAAGTCACACGTGAAGTGATTATTAAGGGGAAAAGAAATTTCATCCTCACCTGCAAAATTTCAACTAATAATATAATTTGCTCTATATGTTTTCTACAAGTTAAACTCTTGAATGCAAAGAACCTACAAAATAAGACAAAAAAGTCATTAGTCTGTCTTACTGAATTCAATACAAGTAATGCTACAAAAGAGTGAATTTTTAGTGTGTGCTCTTACTTTAAAATAGTCAAAGAATTCACTTGGCCACCCTTCCACATTAGAATCCTTAACCTACTTAATAATAGCAATGAAATGATTAAGTAAAAACATCAGGGCTCTTTTAGAAATTAGTTAAACAAAAATAATTAG
The DNA here is from genome assembly GCA_015680685.1 of Gnetum montanum. Taxonomy (NCBI): domain Eukaryota; kingdom Viridiplantae; phylum Streptophyta; class Gnetopsida; order Gnetales; family Gnetaceae; genus Gnetum; species Gnetum montanum. The sequence goes on along the minus strand of MNCI01030560.1, from coordinate 93,108 downwards.
CATTTTTCTTTTTAAAGCAGTACCTCTAAATGTTCTCGTGTCAACTTGAAGGGAGCACTTTCAAAGTTAACATCTCCAAGTGAGTTTGATAGCATAAATCCAAAATCAGTATGTATTATATGCCCTTCTTAATCAATTAACAGGTTTCCAGTGTGTCTATCCTGACATAGGCAAGGTTAATAAAGATTAGCACTGCAATGCCAATCCTATTTCATGTAAGCAAATGTTGAAACCAGGAAGTGTTGGTACGCACTCCCAATGGGTTATATTAACATGTAAAGGAATTGTGTAAAAGAAATTGCCAAAACTAATTTCTATGTAATAAATCACTAGCGTTTCATGATCTCCATGCATAAGAAAAACTTCAGTCTCAGTTTCAGTATCAACAAAGTTAACATCATACCACCATGAAGACTGTTTGTCCAACTACTTATCAAAATAATAAATTTTCGATTATTGATCTAAATTTTTTGCTATCAGCCAATGACAAAAGGAAGTTCCAGTCTAATTTATCAAATATTCGATCTTCTAAAAGTTAAAAATTTAGCAATTTGGATGTCATATTACATATGTCCATTAAGCGCTCACAAACAGAGCTAGACACTGGAATCTGCAAATTGTCAGACACACATCCTATCCAACTGACCACCTCTACCACTTACAATCCCATATGATTGCATAGCATGGACCGGTTATCTTACTTTGTCATGCAATAATTATGGCTCTTGAGGCATAGGTACATAACAATTAGTTGTATCTATTATGCCAAATCAATACATTAAATATATAGGAGCTTTTCAGATGGATATCTTCTGCACTTATAAAACCAATTCCTTTGTTAACTATGTCTTGGCAAAACAAACAAATGAAAAAGGAAAAATCCAACTCCAAGTCATTAATCACTGCACTTTCCTATGCACATGTAAAAAGAAAAGTGGGTAACAACTTGTTGGTACAAATGTTTATATAAATTAATACACATAACATATGAAATAAGGATAAGATTTATTCAAACAAATAGAAAAAAAATTCTTTGCTTCAAATATACCTATAGAAGGTAACACAAAATGGAATAACCTTCCATACTCTCAACAAAATTTCTCTCCAAAGACAAGGAAAAGGTATTATTGGTTAAGATTACTGTGCTTAGAATTGTAAGTATAATGCATGCACAGCTCTTTCTGCTAGAGGTTTTCAGAATAAAAATATCCAGGTTTGCATCCCATTAACTAAAGGTGCATTAATATTAATAGTTTGTGATTTGGCATGTTTACGTGAACTAGCTGAATATGGTTAAAAAATTGTGTACATATGCAAGTTCATGCATTCATATCAATGTTGCAAGACCCGGTAAAGTAGATTCAAACCATGACTTCTAATCAGGAACCATATCCATTAGAACCTAGTGTAAAAACAGAGCTTTGGTATGTGTCCCAATGGTCAACAACGAAATACACAAACTATGGTTACCCAACAAATTCTTGGGTTATAGAGATATTTCATGTAATAGTTGACATGCTGATAAGACTTAACATTCTAACGTGTTACCCAGGCTTGAAGAAATGACTAAAAATAACTTCTAAACAACAAATGTCAACACCATTGGAAGTCTTTCAGCCATTTAGATATCCTCAACACTTACCATTTATGATTTATCCAATGCTAAATTCAAGAACACATTGGTCTTCCAGTGCCACCTAAGCAAGCTTGAAAGCTGGAGAGTTATATTTCTCTCGAAAGAACTCGAAGCCTACTTTTGATGGCATGCAATGATGCCTGCAAAGAACATTGAGTTCAACCCAAATAACCCTAATACTTCTGCACACAAGATACAAAAAACTATTACCATGTTCGAAATGGTCTCGATTAATGGAGTATATGAAGAGGTTACAAGAACTTTGTATGGCCGTAGCCAAAGAGGTAGGCCTCCTTCTTGAAAGATATATACATGATAAGAAATAATATTAGTAAAAAAAAAAAAAACCCCCCCTCACAACAGCCATTTCTCAAACATTAAACAGAAAGACTAGCATTACAAGCTACTTTAAGCATTCATACATTGGATGAAGTTTTCTTAGAATTCATATATTAAGGTATTCCTTCATTTTTTCCAAAATCTCTGAAATGACTAAACATAGTCATTTATCAAACTCCAGATTGTGGAAGACCAATGTAGCTTTAAAAATGCAAAAAAATACGCAACCACAAACTTACATTTACATTGTTTAATAGCAATTGTTTTTCGGTTTCAGCTTACCATGATAATTAAAAAAAACGATTGTTAAAGTTTCTAAACACTGAACATTAAATTGCTTGGAAAAATCATCTTTGAGAAACCTGTAATCTGATTTAACATCGTTTCAATTAGTTCTTATCAGAACAGATGACCAAATAAACTCCGATTTTGATCACAGATAAAGTAAATAAGCAAGAAACAAAAGGAAAAAAATTTGTCAACCAGAAAAATTGTATTGAACACAACGAAAAAAACAAACACCCAAAACTTTGAAATAGCAGTTTTTATTACATTAAAATGACATCCTTACCATAGAAATGAGAAATAAGCTGCACAGCAAGGTGCTCCTGCCTGTAATAATCACCACTTTTTCACGATGACCTAAGAAAAAAACACAGGGAATTGAAATCAATGCAGCTACTAACACATAGATACATGTTAACTAACCAAACTATTAAATATATGAGGTCAATGAAATTTAATAAATAGCAAATACTCACAAGATCCAATGTTAGAACTACATTTCTTAGTAAGACTGAAATTTAAACCCATCAAGAAAGAGAAAACAAAAGCAAATAACATAGCATTTGTGTTATAAACTAGCTCTGTTTGTAAGAGGAACACAATATATAAGATAATACAGTGAAAGGATTCAAAAAATACAGGCACAAGAATTAGATGTATAGCTCAACTACACCCTTGGAGTTTCCAAATCAAGAGTCTTACCATTAAGCTAACATGTCACTCTTTAATATATTCTTGATTCTATCTTTCACAATAACATAAACAAAGTAGCATGGTAAGAAAGTAGACAATAATAACCTTTACTCTTATAATTAACATAGAAATTTAGGATGATGCATTACAAAGTTGGCATTCACTAAGGTAACATATATGGCATAGATACAAAGCTAATGAAAACTACTTAATCATTGTTCATAAAAGCAATCAAACACATGTATCTGAAATCAAATCCATATACAAATTTTCTACTTTGAACAAATTTTTATAAATATGTGTGCTCTTAACTTGTCTATCTCTTGTGCCTTAATTTTTGTCCTACTACCATTTTGCATTAACAACTAACACCATGTTGTGTTTAATAAACTCATAAGAATGGTTCACTTGAATCTCCCCTATACCCTTATTTTTTGTCTTTAATGGACAGCAATAACCTTCCCTTGTATAATTAACAAAGTTGACATTCACTCATGTAACATACTTGGCGTAGATAAAGAGTTAATCACAACTACCTAATTATTTTTCTAAAAAGAAGTGAGAACATATTTGAAATGGAATCCCTTTACAACTCTTCTATTGCTTACAAAATTTTTGATAAATTCATATGCTTTTTAACTTGTCTACTTTTATGCCTCATAACTTTTGTACCAATGACTTTTTGTGTTAATAATAACACCATTTTGTAGGGGGGGTGTCAAACCCCAAAAAAATAAATAAGAATATTTAAAATATTCAAATGACATTAGATCATCAAAGACAGAGCCTCAAGAAAAAGCCCAATGGTTTTGGAGATGTTTTTTCAAGTTTTCATCCTTATAAGGAATTCTTAAAAACCTCTTCTATGGGATAGGAAAAATATCACTCCTTGCCCTTATTCAAAAATGCTCTCAAGGGTTTTCACTTCTTACTAAAGTGTTTCTTGTAAAGAGAGAGAAAACTCTTTCTTAAGATAAGAGAATACATTAATCATAAATGAAGAACAAATAACAACAAAAATGAAAGCTTCCCATCCTTGAGCTTCCAAAACAGAAAGACATTAATATTGTAGAAAACAAATTAATTATTCAACTTTCAGTGAGAGCTTTTTTGCTTGAATTTGTAGCTGAAAAGCAACATCTTTGAGAATTTGGTACTTGACTCCTGCAGATAAGTCATAATTATGCTTTTGGTGTTGGAAAATAACTAAACACCGAAGCTTCTAAATAGAGTAGAAAACAAGTGGTCGAAGACATTTTCAAATGCAAAGAAAGGTAGGTGATGAGAAGCGAGTACCCTCTATGCCCAACTATATGAATCATAAGTGTTCATGCACAATCCGGGCGAATTTTGTAGAGGGGACTAGCATGGCATCTAGATTGTCAAGCATTGATCGCAGGACATTGTCTTTCCACTTGGACTAGTTGTAGCTTTGTCACATATGGTTTAGTCCAAAGTGAGGCATATGATTATTGATGTTGTTTTGGCATTATGCTAATCTTACGATAATAGAGAAATTAAATATTTAATCTAATTAACAACAAGAATATAAATTCTAAAGTAGCCTAAGGATAATGAGTGTCTGCTCCTAGCTTGCCATACACATCTTGAACCCACATATCCACAACTAGGATTACCAAGCATTACGCTATTGGGTGAACCAAGCAATAATGTTGTTGGGATTACCAAGCGAATACATGTTTATGCTTGAAACTGGTCACGCTTATTCCACGAATTGATTAATATGCATGAAAATGTAAATATTAACGAAGTACATAAAGAGTAAATTACATGGAAAGTAAATCTAATCTAAGTCAAAGTGTTGCAATGAATGTGAATCAATCTCGATTTTATTGTCATTCATGGAATGTGTCCATGTACAATGCAACTCGAATAAGATGCCATACAACTAACTCAAATTCACACTGTGGGCACTCACTGACTATTTCCTAAGATCACGAAATGAAACTACAAAAGTCTAGCTACAAAATGATTGAAAGGTGCCAAATACACAATAGGTGCTCACGTATTTATAGGCAAAAACAAATAGTGCATCAATGCATCAGATCATGTGTCAACAAGGATGCATTGACATGTACTCATTGACATAATTTTGATATCGCATCTACGTAGATGTGATGTAGCATCTAGATGTAGTAGCCAACTAAGATGCATTGACAGGGATGCTACAACGTAGATGCGATGTAGCATTTATGATATTTTAGCTAACTAATGATTCATCATACCCCCACAACTAACTAAAAACTCGTCCTTGAGTTAAAATAGGATTGAAGTTTTTTTACAAAACTGGGAATGTATGGGACTACTGATTGACTCTAACTACTAACTGAGTGCCACATTAAAAAATTTTATTGAAGTGGATGTATTACAAAATGACAAAAACACTGGACAGATATTATAGTTTACAAAATTTTGTACAGGTCTTCAAAAATCTGCTAAAGATGAATCTTCTTGTTGTTGTTAGTAGTGTTAGACTTTCAACCTTGATTATAATGTTGTGCTTCTTTGTTTATGTAGAACATTCCTAAAGGATGGACTAAAATTTCTTCTCATCGTCCCATGGATCTAGCAAACATGTGATGTTTGAGCTTTGATCCCTGTATGTGCTACTATTTTTCCATGGGCATATCCTCCTTTGTCCTTCTCTTGGCCGCATTTTCGTACCTTGCAACAAACCTTCCACCTTAGGCTTTTCTTTTAGCATCACCTACAATCACCAAAGGTTCAACATTAGTTTTGGTAAATTTTTCTTTATAATTAACCCTCTTCAGATCCCTTAGTTAGCTTTAAATGTTTAGCATTTAAGGACAAGGTGATGACAACGTACTAGTCCTAAGGTAATGAGGGAACTAAAATCATCAAGCTGTTCATATTATTTTGATCAATTACTATTAGATACCATAATGTTCAAAAATAGGATGTTAGAAAATTTCAAAATGTACATCCCTAGCCCCCACAATAAATACGCATAACTTTGGAAGCACACAAGTCTTTGAACAATTAAAACCAAAGGTCTAGTGCAGAAGATGACCAAGAAATTTTGATTTTGAAGGATATTTTAGTAGAAAAGTAGGAAATTTTAATTAAAATTGATGACAACTAGTCCCAAAATCATGCATAAATTCAGAGAAATCACCAATGATGTTCTAGATGGTGTGAGGTTTGATTCAAAGCCATGATCGACAAAAGATATACAAGTGGGTGCTCCTCAAAGTAGGCTTTTGCCATAATGCCCTTATATAACCACTTATATAGATGTCCATGGGCACCTTAGAAGTTAAATGTAGATCATGTCTTTGTTCCAAAGAACACACAACTACATTGGTTGGGATTTTTCACTATACTATACAAAACCAAGAGGCTCATAATTGCATACAGCAATGAAGTGAATAATGGGATGAGAAGGGATTGTAGAGATTGGGATGTAAAGTACTTTACTACATCTGCAATAAGTTCTTGTGTCAATTGTGATTAAAATAGCAATCATACCTATCCTTCCAAGTTTCAGACCAAGTCCATACCATTAACAGTGACCCTGCATTGATGTGTTCCTTCCCTCCTACCATCATAAGTCCATAGTGACCACAAAGAACGATCATCACTTCAAAAAGAGAAGAAAAAAGGAGGGAAGGGCCTTAGTTAGAGGGGTACCTTCAAACATGAGTAACATGTCTTTCCAGCCCCATAATCAGTGCTTGATCTTTTGCCTAGTTGACTTCCTTAGGCTGATGGGTTTTCCTTATCTTCAAGGCTGAATAGATTATTTTTGTGCAAATTGGGACATCACATTGTTCCATGTGTCTTTTAGCCATTCCTTTAAAATGACCTATATTATTGAATTCCCAAAGGCTGAACTTCATTGGAAAAGCCTCTTTGTTCTTGCAATCATGTCGTAGAGGATCTTCCCACATCCACCTTCCCACTTCCAACATCCACCTTTCCACTTCCAACGTCACCAAACAAGGGGTCACAAATCTTGGAAGCTTGCAAGCATGTCCCTCAAAACTTGATATCAACAACATTATATATTTAACATGAAAGAAAACAACTCCATGACATTTTCCCCTAATTTCTTCAATGATTTGTTGATCCAACCTTGGCAGAAAGACTCCCATAATGAATTTAAACAAAAACGGATAAACATAATTCATAAAAAATCAAGATCTTGTGGATCAAAATAACTTCTCTGATAAATAACTGGAAAAAATCATCTTCTAGATGAGCTCTACGCTGTGAACTATAGCCTACAAAAATGGGCATTGTTTGCTCTAACTTGGAAACTTCACTTAGTATAAAATCCATTAAAAAGAAGTTCAAACTCAACTGTGTTCCCTGCTCATGAATCTCTGATAAGCTCTTCTACAATATATCATTCATATGTTGAATGAGAAATAATTTTTTGTCATTCAATAGTGATACTATTGTCCAGATATGATAGTTTCTTGCAGAATTAAATACTAAAATAAAAATTCTATGAGGGAATCTGAGCTCTTTGGCATTCAGAATGGTGTTTTTGTATTCCCAAGCCTTGGCTAGCTACCATGGAATAAGCTTAAGGATTTTGTATCCCCAACATAATGCATTGAAAGTATTTCCTTCTGTTTCTTTCAGCTTACCAACAGAGTAGTTCAAAATTCTTGGGTTTCTTTTTTATAGCTGTCTTATCATTTTTTGTGATAATGTAGCAAGTGATTAATTTTTTACGGATTCTATAGTTTTGTAATGCCTAAATTAGTCTATTTTATGAAATTGGTTGTGCAATGATATCCTTTTTGTGCTTTCTAATCAGATTTACTCGCTTAGAAGTTTCTGAAGGAGTTGTGACATATCATTCTGGATCATATAAAGAAGATTTCAGAGCATTGGTTTCAGCACAAGAAAAATATCAAAAGGTTCAGAATAAAATTTTTATTAATTTCACACATGGGTTCTCTATTTGCATGATATTTATGCAAATTCCAGTAGAGTTTTCTTTTTTAAGAAACTTATGTTTACAGATTGTAATATTAATTGGATATTTGATTGTATAGCTTCAAGTCTCAGATGAAGCATTGACCAAGATTGCAAATATGGGCTTCACAGCAGATGAGGCAAGAAGGGCCTTAAGAATGTGTGGCCAAGATGTGCAGCTTGCAATAGAGTTTCTTATTGAAGAAAGGAGAAAAGTTGAACAAAAAAGAATTGAGAATATACAACATAAAAAACTATTAGGTAGAAAAAATGGTGCCTTTTAAATCTGTATTTCGTTGGACTTTTTGATAGTCAAACAGTTCTAGCAAAGCAAACAATATTATTTTAGTGAGCAAATATCATATGGAAAGGCACCTCTTGGGAAAGCCGTTGACATGACAATGCTCAGTAATCTTATTCTAGTTGGGTGAGTACAGCTAAGGGACTGAACTTTGAATTCATTATACAATATTTTGAATCTTGCTTTGTTTCTCTGCAGGTTTGAAAAATGTTTAGCTGCAGCTCTCCAAAAGAATGAAAATGATATGCAAAAAGCTTTGAATGAGCTGACGGACCCTAGATCCAACTCTGCCTTGCAAGTGTGTTATTTCATTTTTATGTTTCCTATGCAATGAAGAATATTTATTTTTATGTTATTTCATCTTACTGACTAAGGCTCCTCATCTTCACCACCCTAGCCATAGCCCAATTTGATGGGGTTGGCTTTGTAAGTTTTCTTTCAGCATTCATGTTTACATATTAATGGTAATTTGAAATTCCTGTGTATCTTTTCTTACCATTCCTGTTTCTTTTTAATCTTCTATTTAATAGAGCAACCTTCTCTGAAATGTTTATGTTCTCATCTATGGTAAACATGCCCATGCCATCTTAAGCTGCTCTCTTTCACGTGATTGGATTGGCCCTGCCTTGTACTATTTCAACATTCTCATCTCTGGCACATCCATCTCAACATTCTGTGCTATCCTTCAATGCCAAAAATAATGCTAATGCAGATATGGTATGTTGACGATTTAAATTTAAAATGATGCCCTTCTTTTTCACTTTCCCACATTTATTTTTTAAATTAAATCACTTTACAATATTGCTTTTCTTCCTGCAAAATTTTTAGTTGAAAGCAAAGAAAACAAGGGATGTATAAAAAGGAGACATTATAACCTTTGTGATTGAAAATTTTTCAAATTTGTATCTTTTTCAAAAAATGCTTAGCCTGAGGGTTGAATCTCAAAATGATAGTTTTATTGAATAATTTTGAGATTCAATCCCAGGTGACTTCTAATTGATTTTGATCCAGCAGTGTAAATGCTTTAGAAGTCACTTCTGAGCACCAAAATCATGCCAATTATTTGTCACTTGGTTATCTTAGAAACATATTTTAAAAGTTACAGTTCTTACGATGGTTTTTAAATCTTCTACTGGATTTTTTTTTAACATTCAGACAAATGGATGAACCTTTTATGTGTGAAACAAAGAAATGAATTTGTAAATGATGCACAATAGAACATGCCGAAATCTCTTTATAGAATGTGGATCAGAGATATTACCAAAAATGTTCGAGAAAAATATCAAAATAAAAAAACAGTTTGATTGATTTATTTATTTATTAATGTAGGCTGCCATTGATTCCAAGAAAAGGAAAAGAAAGACACTATGAGGAAGAAATTGTGGAGCTTCTTTCAAGGTGTTTTGAAATGGATAAAAGTATGTGTTTGTATAATATGACTTTTATGTTTTTTGTGCAAACAAGCTTCATTCAACGACGCAGGTGATCAATTTTCTTCCGAGAAACGCTTCGAATCTAGCGTCAAATACACAAACAACAGACATCAGCAGCATGGCTGAGGATTTGCCAATTGTAGAAAGTTATTCTGAAAATACTACCTCAGCTTCTAACTCAAACAATGAGCATGATATTGTCAGCGTCAAGGATGAAGAAATTGAAGGTGAGATTACAGAGGGCATAACAGGAGACCCTATGGCAGATTATGACATTGAAGTTGATGTGGAAGGACAAGCAATTGCAGAATATTTATCCCTGCTGGCATCTGTGAACAAGTAGATGGCTGCTAGATGATTGCAAATGTTTCCATGTTTAAACTAATGAACATTATTTTGAAGTTGGCTTAACATAGTTTACATGTTGAAATGCATCATAATTCTGATATTTACAGGATGTATATATTCGTCAGTAGAGATTGTTTTCCAAGAATAAATACATGAATTACACTTACCATTATGCTGTGCATATTAAAACTGAACCTTGGCATTTTTTTACGTCTGATTATGTTATGTGACCTATCATGTTTTTCTGTCTCTGTTTTTGTTTTGACTTTTGTTAATAAATGTTGTTTTCCCCCGGGGGTGTGTTCTTGTATGAATTATTCGTGATTGAAATGTATGGGAAGTTCACACAGCAAATTACTGAATTGGAATTGACTTGACAATAAGGTGCTTGTTTTTTAACTGGGATGACCTAGGTTAGGGCTTGGGTAGAGTTACTCAAAAGAAGTTAAGGTTTTATCTTATCTACCAGCCCTCCTATAACCTTGTTTTGACAAGATGAGCATTGAACCTCTGAATAATAATCCTTATACATAACAAAATTTGTATTTGACAAGAATTTGTGATTTTCACATATGTTTACTAAAAACATACAATCAAAGCATGCAATCTCTATGACGTAGTTAAAAATTTTGATTACTTTTAGGAGGAATAGACAATCAAAACTGATTTCTGTATGTACTACGATAAATAGAGAAACTTGAATTTTACAATAGTGAGGGCTATGAGGAACAAAGAACTTGAATTTTAAGATAGGTAAGGCTAGAGTAATTTTTGGCAACTGTGATTGTTGTATGATGGTTGTTACAACATAAAGAATATGTATTTGGAATTAATTATATTTTTCAGACTAATTAATTTGCATAGAATATATATTAGTAGCAATAAATTTCAAGTATATCTAATATATTCAATGTTTCAAAAATTTAAAGTACATTGTCATGTCAGTTTTATTAGATTTGTAGACTTTGAATTTCTTAGACAGGAAATGTTCATGCTCATTAGTTTTGAAAATATCATCAAGAAATTTACTAGGTGTTCTAAGTAAGATTTAGAATATGTCAATTAGATTGGTAACCGTAACATGTTAGTTGTAAGAAAATGTAGCATTTATCTTATATAATGAGAATTTTATTTATGTTCTAATTATGCACCAGAACAAAAAGGAACACAAGATAGAAGTTCTACAAGTAGCATGACTATGGAAACATCGCCAAAACAAGTGATGATCTATCAACAAATGAGTTATAATTTTTTCATTTTAAAACTTTCTTTTATTTTTATAACTTACTATTTGGAAAGTTAACATGAACATCAATCTCCCATTAAAATTTCATGATAGAGATTTTGTATAGTTTGACAAAGTGGTGAGTAGAATTGTTAAAAGTCAATCACAAAGGTGAATATAGATATTTGCTTTACAGATTCTAGTTTAAAAGAATTTGTGTTTGCTTTACGAATTCTACAAGATCTTAGTTGTCTTGATGTTTATGCATAGCAAATTGCTTTCCAAACTATCTAGCATAATTTTTGACTCTACATGTAGTTCTCTACCACCAATCAATCTAACCAATATCACTAGGAGGCTTTTCTTTCTTCATTTCATAAAGATTTCAAAATAATTTTTTTCACTGGGTCATATGAACGTATTAGCATTTATATAAACAAGCTCAAGATTTCAAAAGAAGGAAAAATTAATTCTAAAGAGAAAAATGTCAAAAGTAAAAATAGTAGCATTTGTATGCATTTCTACTTTTCTTGTAAGCTTTCAAAAGGAATCCTTAGAGATGTAAACTCTATTAAGTTGATAATAAACTCTCTCATTTCCTTGTTAATAATTACACCAAGTATAATGCTTCTAATTTGAATGAAATGAAAATATAAAGCTAACATTAGAAAAAAAATATTTTTCTTTTAAATTACATCAATCTTTTTTCTTTCTTGAGAAGACATATTACGAGGAAGACTATCAAGTCTATCTAAATGACTTTCAACCATATTGAAATCACCTCCAATAATCCAAGGAACTTTAGGCAAAGATAGAAGATATTTTCAAATATCTAATTAATTTTTCAAATTATGAGCATAAATATTTCAGTGTCCAAAGTCTCATTTTTCACTATGACAAGTAAACTAAATAACTCTTCTAATGTTGTTATAACCATAATTTAAAACTTTTCTAGCCCATACTTTATTAACAAGAATGGCAACACCTCATTTATTAACTTTATGAGTAACAAAAAAAACAATGTAATTTTTTAAAGTACATTTACCAACAAAATTAATATCATGCATTGAAATTTTAATTTCTTGGAGAAAGAGAAAATATGAGATAAATATCAATTTAAAAGATACTCCCCAATAATCTTTACTCAAGACCTATTAAAAAGGCCTTAAACAGTTCATGATAAAAATAACACTAAGATGCAAGGAAGGAGGCCCCCATCCTTCATTTTTCAAGCTCAACATTTGTCTTACAATCAATGTCACTAATAGGTGAAAAAGCATTATTTGATTTAAAAAATATTTAGAATAATATTAGAAGTAGGGACAGAATGAAATAGTAGAAGTAGGGAGAGAATGAAATACATTTGAGGTTATTAACTTGATATCAATATTTAAAAACCTCTTTTTCTTATGTTGTACTAAGCACAGTCTATCTACATAAACATTTTCATTACTAGTTCCTCCTTAAAATTTCTTTTCTCTAAAGAGAAATTCTCTTTAGATATCAAAAGTTTACTCACATCTTTAGATTTAAAAAGATTAGTAAAAGGCTAAGAACTTGTTAAAAAAGATTTCATTTGTACTTGCTAAAAACTATCATTATTTGTCTTTTCTAAAAATTAATTTTTTTTCCTTTTCCTCACAAACAACTTTTTTATTGAGAAGAGTATAAATTCTAAGAACATGGCTTTCACAACAAAACTAGTTACAACATCCAATGCAAATTCTAGGTCATCTTTTTTATTAAATCCTTGCAAAAAATATTTGATGAATAGCAAGTACCCTTACACCCAACCATACAAATCACAAGCGTTCATGCATGATCTGGTTGAATTCTATGGATGGGACTAGTTGTGGCATCTACATTGTTAAGCATTAATCGTAGGATGTTGCCTTCCCACTTGGACTAGTGGTAGCTTTGTCACATATGGTTTTAGTTCAAAGTGAGGCATATGATAATTGATGTTGTTTGACCTTTAATACTCCTAGTTGTGAACATGATGGAAGTTAAGAATAGAAATTTAAATCTAAGTAATGATGGTAATGTAAATCTACTCTAGCCTAGAGCGATGAGCATCTGGTCTTAGCTTACCATATATGCCTTGGGCTCATATAACCGTTACTAGGTTACCAAGCATCATGCTACTTGACGAACCAAGCTACAACACTACTGGAATTACCAAATGATTACACTTAAATGCTCGAAACCAATCATACTCATTCCTCTTTACTAATGAACAAGAAAGTAAAGTACTTGGAAATGTAAATGATTAAACTAAGAAAATAGTAAAAACTATGCTAAGTAAAATAGTAAAACTAAGTGGATGCTACAATGATGAAAAGCACTCTCGATCTTTATTTTTGAACATAAACTATGCCAAAGTACACTTCACTTGAATAAAGATTCCATACAACTGCTCAACACCACACTATGGGCATTCACTCTATTGCTAAAATTACAAAACAAAATTGTAAGAATCTACCTAAGGAGGGAACAAAACGTCTTTGAATCCATGTGCTTAAGTGTTGTATTTATAGGTTGCACACATCCCACGATATTGTATCTACAATGACATAGCATGTGCTACGATATTGAATAAACGACATCATAGATATGATATTGTTGGTGGATAAAAATTGACTTTATCAAATAGATGCGATGTAGCAGCCAACTGAGATGCATCGACAAGGATTCTACAATGCAGATGCAATGTAGCCTCTATGACATAGCATCTGTGATATCTCAGCAAACTAATGATTCATCATACCTCCATAATTGACTAAAAATTCTTCCTTAAATTAATAGGATAGGACCAATCCTTCTTTACAAAATTGAAAAGGTATGAGATTATTGGCATACTCTAACTACTGACTAACTCTGAGTGCCGCAGTGATGTGTACAAAAATGACATAGTTACATGACAAAAAAAAACAAACACAAAATTTAAAGTGGCTTAATGTAGTTCATATTTTTGGTGGTGATGGCTCTTCCATCAACTTCTTTCCTTTGTCATCAAGCTTCTGTAAATTTTCTCCTCTTATATCCATGTCTTCTTTTTCCATATGTCCTCTCTATTAAGTATGGCATAAAGACTCCTTCAATTTTCACTGTAGCATCAGCCTCTTTATTTTGCAGGAATTAGTAAGTTTCCTCTAGATACCATTCACCATTGTTGGATAGTGTAGGCCATAAAGGAGACGCTTGAAGTTGCATCTTTACAGCTTTCGGAGAAAATTCCATAAAAGGATCAAAATTCATCTCCACAATTGATGGTATGCAATATCGCATGGGCCACGATATCGCGTTGGCCCCTACGATATCGCGTACGCAATATCGCAGCCCGTTGCCTTGTCTATAAATAAGAGGTAGCTTTCCCTTGTTTATCAATCTAGATCTAGACCCTTAGCTAAACTCTGGTAGTTTTACCATACCAGAGATAAAATAATTTCCATGTGCCCGCAGTAGGAGTCTCAAAGTGAATGGATCTTTATTCGAGCAAATTGTACTTGAGCACACATTTGTGTACGGAAATAAAGACGAACTTTCTGATAAACCTTGCAACGCATGGACTAAGCTAATTAGGATTTAATTAATGTTAAATGCTTAATTGCTTTCTTAGATAATTAATCTCTCTCAACCCTCAACTCCTAGTTAAGTGCATTCAGTACAACCACTTCGAGCATGTGTGCTACGCTTGGTAACCTAATAACGAATAGCATTTGGTAATCCCAGTAGCATTGCACTAGTTCAGGGGGTGTATGGCAAGTGGGAATGGATACTAATGCTAGGACGATTAAAGCTTAGTTAGTGAAAGTTAGTTACTTAGTCTCTTCACCCTTTCCTCTCTTAGCATAGGTGATAAAAAGATAAAAGACATAAAAATCATATAGCTTAGACTTACTTAACCATGCAACCATGACAATACAAGTAAGTCTGGGAAGACAACAATTGATTAACCTTGAGTGTTCCTTAAGGCACGTAAGCACTTAGTCCTTGGAGTTTGACCGGATCACATGTGTAACGCTTATATTTGTATGGTTGAGTGAAGGGGTACCTGTCCACTCATCATTGGTGTTGTTGCCGGGGACTTAGTTGTTTGTGCACTACGTAGAACACAGGATATCATTCACATCGTTGGGAGCTTAAACAAACCCTTAGGGTTGATCAAACAAAAAAAATAACATAACGGTAAACAACACACCAAATAATACAAACATGTCTTCTTCTCCACACAAAAGAACTTCACCACCTAGGACCAACACTAGAGACAGTCAGCGGCACAACACGCATAACCAAGAACCGCCAATTCCTCAACAATTTAGTGTGGTATATATTCATCATGATGAATATATACCCAACTTTACCTTTGTCTTCCATCAAGATGAATAGCTGTGTTAGAGAGACTTGGAGGGTAACATAGTGTTACCTCTAGACAGAGCCATCCCCAACATGCTACTTTGTGCCCTTGCACGAATAGGCATGTCACAATTATACATTGAGTATGTTGCATGTGATTACAATGCAAGGGACTACCATCCCACAGAAGCACAACATTAATAGGACATGCAGCAAGAGAGTTACCACACATCATTGAAGGGTAAAGGACCCCATAATGCTTCACCCATCATAAGCGAAATTAAGGGTGGTGAACCTATTTCAATAGGTTCTTAACAAAATGATGTTCCTCCTCTTAATGATGGTGAGGAGGTGGTGTATCAGAACCTATGCTCCACGATTCACAACTCTGGTTCTGATCTCCATGAACATCAAGTGTTCAATGAGGGAACACAAACACAAGATAAGGGCCAACATTTTGATTATCATCACGATCGAGGTCGAGATCACCGAAGGGAAGGTAGGAAACATTTTCATGGCGATGGTTCTCCTTCTTCTTCACCTTCATCGCAACATTCACTCTCTCCTTCAACATTGGGACATAGTCATAAGAAACCTCATCGTGAGGACAAGGGTAAGCAAAATGAGAGACCTCGATGAGAGAGTTGAGAGCGAGGATGAGGGCATTCTAGGGAATCACGACATGGAAGAAGGAAAAGTAGGAAACATTGTAGACATCATAGACACCATGAGAGAATTGACCATGACGAACCCCTACTTGCAACTTGAAGTATGTTAGACATTACGGAGGCCGTTAGAATACCTACAAGGCACCAAAAAGATAGCCGGATCAAGAGACTAGACATGAATAATATCCCACGATTTGAGGAGGGATACAATGCTAATCTACAAAACTACTTACAGGCATTTCACGATGCCTGCACCTTGCAAAACATTGAGAATGAGTGACAAAAATTAAAGTTGTTCCCAAGGACACTCATAAAAGAAGTGGAAAGCTGGTACCGGTCCTTAGAACCAGAATCCATTCGAAGGTGGAGTACGATGCTAGAACTGTTTAACGATAAGTATCAGACATACTCCTGAGTGTCCAACTTGCACAGGCAGATCCAAGGATGGAAGCAGGGTAATCACAAACCCTTGGATGCTACCATGGGCCGATATTATGCATTGTTACATCGTTGCTCGGGCCATGGTTACGCACAGCGGGATCAACTACGCCATCTCGTAGATGGGCTCAGACATGAAACTAGGAGAATCCTTGGAACATATGCCCAAGGGAGATTATCTGAACTTAGGTCCCATGAGGTCCATAGATTGTTGGAGAAAGTAGCTACGGAAGAAGGAGAGCTATGTAAGAGAGAAAGCACAAAAGAGTATAACCACGATCCTTCCCTCCGAAATAGGGGAGTGAGATTCTATGAGGAGGAGGATGAGTCACCACTCGAAGAGTTGGTGAGTACGAAAACCTTGCCGCTTCAGAAATTAATAACAGAAGTGTCGACTAAGGTAGATTAGATGTGGGACTCCTTAGATAGTAGATTTAAAACTGTTTTAAAAATCATAGAGGAGTCTAAGGAGCAAAGTAGTGGCCATGATAAGAAAAAGAAGAGGGATTTGGACCATGCACATAACAAAGGTAAGGGTAAAATGACTATTACCAAAGAGGTTGTGGATTCCAATATAGACAATGATGGGGGATGTGAGATATGCCAGTATGACCATCCTAAGGGATGTTGCCCAATAATCTCACATCTGTAAGAGTCTGGGGTGTATGCACTTAACCTACAACTCAACAAACGACAAGCAACCTATCGGTTACCTTATCCCCAAGGTAACCCAAGGCAATTCCACCAACCATTAATGTATTATCCAAGTGGAACTCCACCACAACCTATGGAGCAACACCAGTAGTGGTAATACCCACAATCATGGGGGATGCCACCGCTGAGACAACAATACCCTTACCGGCAATCAAATCCATATGGCTACTACGTGCAGCAGCCAATCTCTCCAAGTGACTCTATTGGTCATGCAACCTCACAATGTCATTACTAAGCTTGAGAGTATTACAAAACTCCTTCTCCTAGGAGAGACACACCACATGCATACCATCCTCCAAATCCACTTGCGACTCTTACATCGATAGCTCCACTATCACCCGCTCCAGCGATGCAAGAGGAACTCCCCACTCAACCATAGTAACACAATGCTACGAGAGCTCAAATTGCTATTGGTTTTGACAATCACATGAAGAGAAGACCTTTCTTCAAAACCAAAAGCCCAAACAAGCTCTCACAACCACAAGCGGTTGAGCCTTCAAACGTTCCTCCATCAAATAAGGCTTCGGAGCTCCCTTCAAACCAAGAACAGAGCTCAATGCACACGGTTATGTTAACACATACCATCACTGACTAGATCAAGGTGGGCCACCTTCCCAAGAAATTCTCTGATCCTGGAAGTCCCTTGATTTATCTCCAAGTCCCTAGGAATGAACCTTGTAAAGCTCTTCTGGACTCAGGTTCTGGAGTCAACTTGATATCACAAGAAATGTATAAAGCTTGGAACCTGCCTCCACTAAAGAAGAGCAATATTCGCTTAGAGCTGGCTAACCATTCCATCACTGTTCCCTTGGGACTGGTTTAGGAAATCATTACCACTATGTGTGGTTGGTCATACCTAGCTGATTTCCTAGTGATCCAAGTGAACAATGACAGAGAGGACTTCCCAATAATAATGGGGAGGGCATGGCTAAGTACCATAAACACATGCCTAGGAATCTGCATTCTTTCCTTGGAAATATCTAAGGAAAATACTTATGGAAAGATTGAGAAGAAGAAGATTCCATGCATCACATACAATGATACAGAGGGTAATGGCATATAGGAATGTTCAACACTGCCTGCATGCAACCAGTGTGCACCTAATATTAACATACAAAAGTGCCTATCTGTAGCAACCACACAACAAGAAAACACCCAGTGGTTGACAGCTAATCAAAAGAGCAACTTACCAACATGCATGGAACTAATTGGGGGACCAACTTGTGGCCATGTCGAAAGCATAGATACACTGAAACGTGAGCATCTCCAACTTTCAACCCTTAACCTAAAAACATCAATTGGGAGAAGTTGGACACTTCTAAGAAATTCAAACAAGCGCTCATTATTTCGGATCTCTCCCTTTCAATTCAGTCATGGTGGAGATGGCCACCTATGCTGATCATTTGCAGTCCTCAGTTTCTTTTTAAGTTTTTGTTTTATAAATTTCTTTAACTTTTCTTGTTTTTGTTTTACAACATCGTTTATACTCTTTTATTTCTTTAAGTGTTTGTTATTTTGTTTGATTCATCACGTAATAAGTGCTTTGAAGATGGTATGAACTGTATTCCATTGATTGCTAATGTTTGGTTTTTAGATTTAAGTTATGATGTTGATCCTTTGGTATGGTTCTTTTGATGTAAAAGGAAATGAGTCCACTTCATCCATACATCCATAAATTCTATGGTCTCTCTTCGCTTGGAACTGTACAGTCCCTTTCTCAATAATAAGAACTATCAACGAATTAGGGACTGGGCATTTATGAAACTAAGGAAGGACTCAAGGATTAAAAAGGGTGTGACTTTAAGGGGATTTGATGCACTTGTGCTAGCCATTCTCTTGGGTTCTTGGATGTTTTCTTTTTGAGTTTTCCTATTGTTTCAACGTTACTCTGTTATTGGGAAGCTGAGCTAATAAAATTAATAAGTCTTTGCATGGTGTGGTTCTCACACACAAAAAAACTATAAGAATTCAAAGCACACCCCTTAGACAAAATAATCATTTGGGCTACAAGCACTAGTTATGGAACTAAAATAAACATGTTCCCTCTAACTAAGGCCCTTCTCACTTCCTACTTTCTCCTCTTTTGTTTCATCGGAATGGTGGTGGCTCTTTGGTGGAAGCATTCTTGTTACTTCAGGTGGATGGATTGGCCAAATGTATTAATGCGAAGTCACTGGATGTGGTTTTTTTAAGGGCGGATTTGGAATGGGATCTACGAAGTCACATTAACCATTATCACACAAGGGGTTGTACACCACCTTGTTCTTGAGATTCCATTCCATTTTCTTCTTTCCATCCTTCTTTTCCCATTTAACACCTCATTGTCGATTGTATTAGTAGTCCATATTTTGGTTGATGCATTGTTTTCTTTTTGGTAAATTCTTATGGTTAAGACTTTAACTCTTGTCTCCAAATAAAATTCCTAGAGCCTACCAACTCTTTGAATGTGGGATTGTTAGGGAATTAAGGGCATGAGCCTGCTTTGGGGAGGACCCACTAGCATTCCTATTTGGTGCATCCGTTAACTTCTTTCCCTTAAACATTTCCGCAATCACCATTTATTTTTTTCATCTCCATCTTTGACATCCATTTTATCATCGTTGTCGTTGTTTCTTTTTCCATATTTCTTATTCCTTACCTTTTTCCATTCTATCGCTACCGAAGGTTTGCTCTCAGTCATGGGGGTCTTGGTCCAATTTTTTCAATTTTCTCCTAACCCTTACACCTCGGGTAGTCACTAGTATTATGTCTTCAAATCCATATCAGCCATAGCACAACTCAACCAATGGACCTTACATCGAAGCAAGGTATCAATTGCATTATGATTCATTTACCCTTACTAATATAAGAACTGTGTTGTGTGTGCAAATGACAATCATACACCAATGGATTGGATCTGGAGGGAACACTTGGAATGGATTGGTGCTGAAGCAGTTATGCAAGGAACAGGATTGATGATGCGCTTATGGATGGACAACGAAAGGCGCAATCTTGGCATTGGTAGTAGTGGACTTCTTCTTTTCTCTCTCTCTTCTCTCTTCTCTCTCAGCTGCCAAATAAGGCTAGATGTCAATTATGTATAGTGTTCACTCTTGTTATCATGAACACTAAATTTTGCCATGTTTTGTAATGATGATCCATTCACATGTCACCCCATTCACCATTAGTATCATTCAAGTCAATAATACCATACCTTCCCAATATTTTGTAAGGAACTTGAGGACGAGTTTTCATTCAATCATGGGGGTATGATGGGACGCAATATCGCATGGGTTGCGATATCATGTTCGTGATATCACGTCGGCCCCTGCGATATCGCATATGCGATATCACAGCTTGTCGCCTTGTCTATAAATAAGAGGCAGCTTTCCCTTGTTTATCAATCTATATCTAGACCTTTAGCTAAACTCTGGCAGTTTTACCATTCCAGAGATAGAATAATTTCTATGTGCCCGTAGTAGGAGTCTCAAAGTGAATGGACCTTTATTCGAGTAAATTGTACCTGAGCACACATTTGTGTACGAAAATAAAGACGAACTTTCTGATAAACCTTGCAGTGCATGAACTAAGCTAATTAGGATTTAATTAATGTTAAATGCTTAATTTCTTTCTTAGATAATTAGTCTCTCTCAACCCTAAACTCCTAGTTAAGTGCATTCAGTACGACCGCTTCGAGCACGTGTGCTACACTTGGTAACCTAGTAACAAATAGCATTTGGTAATCCCAGGAGCATTGCACTGGTTTAGGGTGTGTACGGCAAGTGGGAATGGATACTGATGCTAGGACAATTAAAGCTTAGTTAGTGAAAGTTAGTTACTTAGCCTCTTCACCCTTTCCTCTATTAACATAGGCGATAAAAAGATAAAAGACATAAAAATCATATACCTCAAACTTACTTAACCATACAACCGTGATAATACAAGTAAGTTTGGGAAGATGATGATTGATTAACCTTAAGTGTTCCATAAGGCGTGTAAGCACTTAGTCCTTGGAGTTCGACCAGATCGTGCGTGTAACGCTCGTATTCGTATGGTTGAGTGTAGGGGTACCTCGCCACTCATCAACAATGACTATGAACATGATTGATTTCTCTTGTATGGCCTAAAGGCATTCTGATGATAATGTGAGGTGATGTCCTTTTTTAGGTACTTGTGGAATTTCTACCTCTCCTACAGCCTCTTGGTCTTTTATTCTCGTGCTGTGAAGGTCCTTCTTCTGCTGGTCTCTTTGGGCCTATCTACAATCAACAAAGGTTTGAAGTTATTAAAGTGTTTACATTAGTTCTTAATAGTTCTTTACCTTATTCATACCCTTGGCTAGATCAAGTTCTTATCTTATTACGATTGCAGAGTTAGAAAAATTTGCAAAAAAGGAATCGCTTCAATGTTATATTATTTAGTTACTTATGACCTTCTTATCATTTTCTTGATTATTATGAGCTAAAATAGTTGGTATGGTCTATTAGGAGTATGATCTAAATCTTTATNCCGCGGACTAAGTTGAATGCTCTAGGATCAACAGGATTTAAGAATTTCAAAAATTGAAGCTACAAGGGTGAAGTTATGGCCTCTAGAAGCTAACGTGTTAGAGCTCTAGAAGAAAAAATGGCAAAAACTCAACTCTTTGCAAATCAAGAATGTAAAAAATTTCACTAACTCCTCATGCTATATATACTATTTTATATGTATGATATCATAGAACATATGTCGTACATACGATATCAGAGGTGATTCGATATTTAAGAAAGTGATAATAGTGATTTGAGGTATAGAAAGTAGAACCATTTGGAGAAACAAGTTGTTGAACACAGTAGTCATATGAGTCTAGCTGGCAATAAGGGTATTGCTGGTTTGCTGATGGCATCTCCCACGACTGTGGGTTTTGCCACTACAGTTGATAGTAGTGTTGAGGTTGATAAGAACTCCCACTAAAATAGTACCGTTGGTGGTAGGATTTTCTATAATTACCTTGTGAGTAAGATACTTTCCTAAGCATTTGCTTTTGTACGAACTTGGGATTTAGAGTAAAAGCCCCAAACTCATGTAAATGTAACATAACTAACCAATAGCCCTTTGGATGATCATATTGGCAAATGTCACATTCATCATTCTCTTCTGTGGTTGAGCCTATAGCCTCTTCTACTATAGCTATTTTTCCATTTTTGTCAATAAGTATTCCTACCTATTTCTTTGTTTCTTTTCCTCTTCTTGTTTTGATCACTTGATCCTTTTTGTGCTACCTGCTCCTCTAAGGTTTTCACGTAAGTTGTAACTTTTTCATTCATTAACTCCCACATCTTATCTATCCTTGCTTCAAACTCAGCAATAGACTTGTGTGTTGGCAAGGTTTGTTGTGAAATCACCTCATCAAGATCTTCCTCTTTTTCCTCACCATAGATATGAACCCTCTTCTTTTGAAGAGTTGGATCCTAATTATATTCCACTACATTCTCTCATTTACATAGTTCTCCTTCTTTTGCCACCTGCTCAACTAGCCTTTGTATCTAATGGGCTTTTAATTCAAATAACCGACCTTGGGCATAAATCCCAAGGATCTCCCTCATTTGATTATAAAGTCCATCTGTGATGTGAAAAAGCTGCTCTTTTTGAGAGAAATCATGGCCTAGACATCTATGTAGTGATGAATAGTATCTATCCAAGGATTCATATTGTTCTTGCTTCCATCCTTGGATTTGTTTTCTCAAATTGGACACTCTTGCATAGGTTTGGTATTTTTTGTTGAAGAGCTCCAACATTGTGGACCATTTATGGATTGAATCTAATTCCAATGGTCTATACCAACTTTCAACTTCATTTATTAGTGTCCTAGGAAATAGCTTAAGCTTTTGTGACTCACTCTCGATGTTCTACAAGGTGCAGGCATCATGGAAGGCTTGTAAGTGATGTTGTGGATCAAAGTTATAGCCTCCCTTAAATTTAGGGATGTTATTCATATCAAGTCTTTTGATGCAACTTTCCCTTTGAAGCCTATGGGGTATTCTAACAACCTTTGTTATCTACATCATGCTCCTATTAGCCAACAAGGGTTCATCATCATCAAACATGTCATGGTGATTATTTCTATTACTATTTGTCTGATTATGATGATATACTCTATGCTCACTTTGATGATCTCATCTATTTCTATTTCTATCTTCACCTTGATCCCTAAGCGAATCTCCATCGTTATTCGTATGTTCATCTTCATTAGAACTAGATGTTGAAAAGGAAGAGGAAGATGGGGAATTGGGAGGATGACCATGGTTGCTATATCTCCCCCTATGGTCCTTTGATTTATCTCTTCTAGGATTAGAGGAGGTCCTAAGCCTTGAGGCCATCCTTGTTCTAGGACTTACTCCATCTCCTCTAGGATTGTCTGCATTAGTTGAACGTAGTCTTTGAGTGTAGTGAGGATCTAAATGAGCATAGGAAACCCCTGCTTGTGGTTGTTTACTCTAGTTTTCCTCAGTATAGATCCTATCATTTCTCCTACTAGTGTTTTCATCATATGATGCATTATTGGCCCTATGTGAAGAAGATATTGTTTTGTTTGATAATTTGTGTGACTTAAAATATTAATGTTTTCTAAAAGATAGATTGTTAATACATTTATAGCAATCGTGTATAATCCAGCTAATCTAGATAACTAGCATCATCCTTGGCAACACACTAATGATGAGTAGTAGGTACCCCTACACCCAACCATATGAATCACAAACATCCATGCACGGTTTGGTCAAATTCCATAGATGAGACTAGTTGTGGCATCTAGATTGTTAAGCATTGATCATAAGACATTGTCTTCCCACTCAGACTAGTGGTAGCTTTATCACCTATGGTTTAGTCCATAGTGAGGCATATGATAATTGATGTTGTTTGGCCTTTAATACTCCTAGTTTTGAACATGATGGAAGTTGAGAATAGAAATCTAAATATAAGTAATGATGGTAATGTAAATCTACTCTAGCCTAAAGCGATGAGCATCTGGTCTTGGCTTACTGTACATGCCTTGGGCTCATGTAACCATTACTAGATTACCAAGAGTTACCAAGAGTATTTACAGCTAGATATTGATTCAAGTGGTTCTCAACAAAAACCTCATAAGAGACCATTCTTCAGAACCAACCAACCCACAAAACCCTCGCAAACACTTGTGGCTGTTAACTGTTGGCACAATTTGGCCATTTCATGGAGCAAGCTTTATTAAGTTGTAGTGCCATTGTAAACAAAATTCAAACTTGGAATGCTGGTGTTGGTTGTTGCTCAAGATTTAACTATTTTTGATCCTAATGGAAGGCAACATGTGACTAAGGAGAGATTTTAGAATAATTATTTTTTGGGAAAAAGCTTTGCAAGATTGTCAAGTCCTATCCTCCATTATTTAAGAAACTTTGGGTCAATAATCATATATACATTATCCTCAATCACTATTAATTACTTTCGTGCACATCAATGTTAAAATGCCTCCCAGTAAACCTCATAGCTGAATGTTATAACCAAGTGAATTATACCACAAGTCAATTGCTATTTTAAAGATAGCCTAGTTTAAAAAATGAACAGCACACAATTGATGTGTTAAGGTGGTGATGAGACGTAGATTGCACAAGTCGCGATATCGCGTACGCGATATCGCGTCTTTCCCTGCAATATCACGTACGCGATATCGCGATCTGCC
>MNCI01030560.1:0-67852 GCA_015680685.1 Gnetum montanum | reverse complement strand
GTGCCTCAGTATGACCGCTTTGAGCACGTGCGTTACGTGTGGTAATCCCAGTAACGATTAGCATTTGGTAGCCACAGTTGCATAGTTCAGGGTGTGTACGGCAAGTGGGAACGGATGCTGATGCTAGGACTTAGTGCTGTAGTTAGAGTTAGTTTTAGTTTCTCAACCCTTCACCGTTTAGCATAGGAGATAAACTGTAAAATACCAAAAAAATCATATACCTCGGACTTACTTAACCATACACCGTGACAACAACAAGTAAGTCTAGGAAGACAACAAACGATTAACCCCAAATGTTCCTTGTGGCGTTTAGGCATTTAGTCTACGGAGTTCGACCGGATCACGCGTGCTACGCTCATTTTGTATGGTTGAGTGTAGGGGTACCTTGCCACTCATCAGGTGGGGTCATCAGTGGCCATTATGCTTGCAGGCCTGACCTTCAAGAGGAAGTGGTAGGACAAACACAAGGCTAAGGGTGAATTCTCTTTCACTCCTGTCATTGCTTTTTGGGTGTCTTTTATTTGAATTAAGCACTCGGATGTAGTTTGTTTATGGGCAGTCAAGCTGCTTGTTGGTAACGGATTTTAAATCGCTGGTCTACATGGAACCGGTCAGTTGAATAATTCCGCACTGTGCTATGATTGTTGCTGCTGTTGTGTTGGTGGTGATTCCATTTCCATTGATCGATTGGGCTCTCAAGTGCCATGAAAGTTGCAACGATTCACCCTAAAAAGTTGCAGCTGCTCTTTCCGTATGTGCAATGTCTCTCTTCTTATAATAATAAGGTCACGGTAGATAAAGTCCTGATTTGTGGATGGATTGGCTTTCAGCCATTATTGAGTTATACAGGATTTCTGAACCCAGGCTGTGTTCAATCATGGTGGGTATCGGGAGTTTTTGCTAGAGCTGAGATTGCAGAAAACAAAACTGCGGATTTCTGTGGCAAATGTTGTAGACCTCTTTCTGATTCTTGACAAAGTTCAAGGCTATCCATCTTGATCCATCTATCCAATATTCTCTTCATTTTCGTTGGTGGAAGCAGCTGCTACAATAAAGTATAAACAACCCTCTTTACAGTTTTGCTCTGCTGCAAAATCTCATGTGGACGTTGTATTTGTTTTGGAGTGGATCATTGCGAAAAGGGGAGTTTCAGGATTCGAATTTGAATAAAATGGTTATGGCAAGCAGTTTGCTGTTGCAGGGCACTTGGATTTTGCAGATCGCTTGTTCTCTTTTCGTTCTTGCGTTTATGCTGAGATGCTGCCGGACATGCATTCTTCCCCAAACCTCTATTCCAGCTTCTTGGTGGATGGAAATTTCTACATTATCGGAGGGTTTGAATAATTTTTAACTTCACAAAGAACAAATCAAATAGCAATCATTCAACCGCCACCTCCTATATTGCCAAAGAAAAAGCAAATTAAAGAGGATTTATAGGATAGTTATTCAACTTCTTGTGTATGGAATAAGTGGCAACAATAGGTTGTATTTTTATGGTGGTTGTAACTTTTCTTAGTGGTTGCAATGGAATTTTAATTTTCCATGATGTTGTAACCATCAAACAAAACACTTTGTCAACTATAGCTCCTTAATTTCTATGGTGGTTATAACTAACTCTCATAATGTTTGTAACCCACCTTAATTTTTCAGGATGTTTGTAACTACCTAGAAGCCACTATCAAAGGTAGATTTAAGGGAGAAATTTTGGGAGAGATTAAGAAGAAATATATTGAAGATTGTAAAACATAGCTTGCTAAAGGCATTAATTCAGCTACTTTGTTTTAATCGTGTGAGTTCTTTTTTTCTCATTTTTTTATAGTTGCTTAGCTAATGGTTTAGATAGTATCGTGCTTGGCATTTAATTTTGGGATTTTTTAATTGCTCTTATAGCTCTATTTTTTGCACAATGCTAGACTTCTATTAGGTTTTCCATATAAGAGCTTATGTTGTATTAGAAAAGCCTCTTGAGCAATTTAATAATAATGTCTTTATAAATTGCCTATTTGAGTGTAGAGGATCTAGAAAATCTTGAAATTGTCAATTTTTTTTAAAGCTCTATTATTTGCAATTTTTGACAACTATTAACTAGCCAAATAAAAGTTTGTACTTTGCTATTTACAAAGCATTTTGGTAGTTAAATAAGAGTGTCTTTTACAAAATTGCTTATTGAGCTTACAGGGTTTGGAAAATTTGTAATATTTAGATTGAATTGGAATAGGCTTATTGCAAAGTGTTTCCTTATGTCAATTTATCTCACTTAAATGTTTGAGATTTCACACAAATCAGCCTTTTTTTCTTTTCTTCTTCTAAATCCATTGAATCTCACTCTAGTTTTAGTTTTCTTATGGAACTTTCTCTCTGGGAAAAATTAAGATTATATTTTGGTAGATTTGTGCTTAAATATTTTTGTAAAATTTTATTTGTTTCAAGCAACATACTATAGAGACTATATAGACTAAGTGACTTAACAAAATAGGAATCTTTAATGACTCACAATGTTTGATAAGGTTAGCTGAATTTATGTTACAATAGCCAATTATAGTTTCATACACAAACCCAACCATCTCAACAATCACAACTACAACTACACATTCACGCCTAGTTTGCTTTATAACCACTGAGTTTATTTGGAAATATTTGAGCCTTGGTGTTGCCAAAAACTAGCAAGCACCTAAATCCTATTTAAAGGAACACCTTCGTTTCTCGTGATCCTAATCACGAGACTAAAGGAAAACGTTGGTGTTCCTTAATAGTCGCCAACATTAACCTTGCCACCTCTACATATGAAAGTACCCTTGAGCCACCTTCAAACTAAAGGACCTCCAATGTTCATACTATTATGTTGATCCATGCGATCATAGATTTGAAAAAAGCTAGCCACCTTCCCAAGAAATGATCTAATCCTAGGAGTCCTATCATTTATTTGCAAATTATAGGGAATTGATAAAGTGTTTAGTCGCTAAGTTGACTAGGTCGCATTGATGTAGCCCCATATATGCAGCCCCGTATACGAGGCCTCATCGATGCATCCATCCATGCGTATACGTGGCCTCATTGATGTAGAGTCTGTTCAATTCTATAAATAAGCGTGCACATGCTGCATTTATGACATCTTTGGTGGTAGTTGTAGCGAAGCTCTTGCAGTTTGTTTTTGCAAGACTTAGAATATTTTCCAAGTGCTCGCAGTAGGTGTGAGAAAGGTGGACAGCTCTTTATTCAAGCGCAAAGGTACCTGAGCCCATTGGCGTGACCGACAATAAAGACAAGCTTTTTGAGCATTCCTTGCAGCATTTGGATTTAATTACTTAAACATTTTAAACAGTTTGACATTTTCATGCTTTAATTGTTACAACTTTTATCGCTTCACCTTACTGTTATTGCCTTTGCTATATCATATGAGAACCATAAGCACGACCATCTCCAACATAAACCCAACACTTGGTAATCCTAGTGACGCTTAACGTCTGGTAACCCAGTAGTGGTTAGGGGACACTTAGGATGTGCATGAAACATGGGATCGGTTGCTTATGTCAGGGAGAGTTAGGAAATAGAATAGAAAAATTATAAATTATGGAACTTTTCATTTCCTACCATTCAAGAATTAGATCTTAGAAGATAAAATATAAAATCAATAAAAATCATTCGCCTCAATCTCACTTAACCATCGCCTTAGAATCTCACAAGTGAGGTTGGGAAGACAATGACCATTCTAACTTAGGCATTGTTGGCTAGGGTTCGGTGTATGTAAGTGCTTGCAGTCTATGGAATTTGACCAAGTCATGTGTGAACGCCCATGATTTGTATGGTTGGGCGTAAGGGTACCATGTCACTCATCATTGGCGCCATTGTTGAGGACTGTTAGTCTTACATGTGCTATCTAGTCTTAGCAATATCATCATTCACTTCATTGGAATGGACCCAGGATAGTGAAATTTATGCACGTTAGGTGGTTAAAGTAAAAATAAGGCACACCAGTTTAATTATTGTCTAACATCAAGAATGTCTTCTTCTCATAGGTAAGGTGGATCCAACCCACCAGTGCCGTAGAAATGTCGGGTGGTATACTCACATCTAGATGAGTATATCCCCAACTTCACCTTTATCCTACATTAGGATGAGCACCTGTGATGGCCAGACATGGAGGGCAACATCGTGTTACCTCCTGATTGATTAGTTCCTGGAATGCTACATCAAAATCTTACCAGACTAGGCATTTAGGACCACAGTGTGGAATATATCATGGAGGATTATGACTACCGGGACTATTGTCCAACCGAGGCACAACGTGCACAGGACCGGCAATAGGTGGAACACCATGAGCATATAAAGGAGAAACAATTCAGTAACCCTTTATTTTTGCAGGACCCACATGACGATGAGGAACCTATCTTTCATGATTCCCATTCAACCAAACCTCCTCTGATGCATTAGATCATTTAGTTCATCGTTTAGAGAAAGCAATTAGGTGACTAGAAGCCCTAAGATGATAGGGGGTCACACAAGAAAGATCATGGCAAAGAGAAGGATGGACATGAAGACCGGGGCCATCAACAGAGCAGAGGAGGAGATTGACACCAGGGTGGTGGCAGTTCTCCTCCATATTCTCCATCCTCTTGTTCCACTTTGTCTTCATCCAGTTCTGATTTCAATTGCAACCATGGTAGGAAGGATCATAGGGATGGTGATCATAAGGGACGGAGGGAACGACGAGAGGAAAAGTGTGACCAATCACGTGAGCCTCACTATCAAGAAAGGAGAGGCAGCCTAAATCATCACAGACATCATGGCTCTTAGCAGGACTATGACTCGGATGAACCATTGTTGGCTACTCAAAGTATGTTTAACATAGTCGAGGCAGTTCAAGTACCCAGTAGGCACTTGAAAGATAGTCAGATTAAGTGCCTTGACATGAACAACATCCCCAAATTTGAAGGGGGATATAATTGTGGTCCACAGACTCACTTGCAAGCATTTCCCAGTGCTTACACCTTGCAGAACATAGATAATGATTGGCAGAAACTTAAGTTGTTTCCCTGTACACTCATTAAAGAAGTAGAAAGTTGGTACCGATTTTTGGAGCCTGAATCAATTAGAAAATGGAGTACAATGCTCGAAATTTTTAATGACAAGTATTAAACCTACTCCAAAGTGTCTAGCCTGAGATGACAAATCCAGGGGTGGAAAAAAGGTGGTCATGAACCCTTGGATGTAGCCATGAGTAGATATTACTCATTGTTACATTGATGTCCTAAGCAAGGTTACTCTCAATGGGAACAACTCTACCATATCATAGATGGGCTCCGCTTTGAAACAAGAAAGACCCTTGGCATTTACACCTAAGGAAGACTATCGGAGCTAAGGGCCCATCAGCTACAATGCTTGATTGAGCAGGTCGCTAAAGAGGAAGGGGAACTAAGAAAAAAAGAAAGTGCAAAAGAGTATAATCGGGATCCTTCCATTTGAAAAAGGAAAGTCCGATTTTGTGAGGATGAGAAAGAATCACCATGGATGTAGCGATGAACCGTAAAACCTTGCCCCTACAAAAATTTGCTTCCGAAATTTCGGCCAAGGTTGACAAGATGTGGAACTCTTTAGACAAAAAATTTTAAAGTGTTCTGAAAATTTCAGAGGAGTCTAGAGAGCGAAGTAATGATTGAGATCGACATAAGATAAGAGAAGTTGAATGTGCCTACCATAAAGGTAAGGGCAAAGTTGCTACAGCAGAATAGGTTGTAGACTCTAACACAGAGGATGATGATGAATGTGACATATGTCAGTACGAACATCCTAAAGGGTGTTATCTTATGATGTCACATTTACAAGAGTCTGGGGTGTATGCATTGAATCCTCGTTTGGTAAAACAGCAACCACCTCGAAGGTTTCCTTATCCATAAGGCAAGCCTAAGCAGCTCCACTAGTAACAAGGATATTATCCAAGTGGAGCACCATTGCAACCTTATGAATATTACCAACAATGGTATCACCCACAATCGTTGGGGATGCCACCTCCAAGGTAGCAGTACCCTTACCGACAGCTAGATCCTTATGGGCACTACGTTCAGCAACCAATCTCCCCGTGGCACTATTCGAGTCATGAAACTTTTTAGAATCATTACTACCCCCCAGAATACTTCTGAACTTAGTCTCCATCACATTGGGGGGAGAACCCACATCTTTACTATCCTCCATCACCTTCTCTTGTCATACCTACTCATCAACCCCCTACTCAGCTACCTCTTGCTCCACCTATGCAAGAAGAAATACCACCATAGCCACAATAGTGTAATGCTATGAGAGCTATTAACTTACAACTGGCTTCTCAACCGAGTGGACCAAAATTGAAACCATGGAAACATCCCTTTTTCTGGCCCAATAACCCAAACATACCCTCACATGCAACTATGGCCAATGCCTTTGAACCTTCAATTTCCTCCACTATTCAAACCTTTGAGCAACCTTCAAACCAAACACCTTCTAAGGTACAAATCATCATGCTCACACATGCTTTGATGGATTAGATAAAGGTAGGCCATATTCCTTGGAAATTGACCAATCCAGAAAGTCCCCTCATATACCTTCAAGTGGCAGGAAATGAACCATGCAAAGCTCTTTTGGATTCAAGGTTAGGCATCAACTTAATTTCACATGACATGTACAAGACCTGGAACCTGCCCCTGTTCAAGAAAAGCAACATTCAACTCAAGTTGGTGGACTAATCCATCATAGTTCCCCTGAGATTGGTAGAAGATATCATGACCACCATTTGTGGGTGGTCCTATCCTGGTGACTTCCTGGTCATTCATGTTGAGAATTGCAAGGGGAACTTTCCAATCATAATGGGAAGAGTCTGGCTTAGCATGGTGGATGCACGATTAGGACTCCAGGATCTTTCCCTTGAAATTTCAAGAGAAAATCCTTTTGGGAAGATCAAGAAGAAGAGCGTCCTATGCATCATGTACAGTGACTCCGAGTGCAACTGTGTGCAGTAATTGTGGTTCGCTAAGCGGACATCCATTCAAGCATGCAGTCGGTGTGCTAAAGAATCACAAGTTCAATTATGCCTATACGCAATAGCCATGAATCAAGAGGGCACCCAATGGCTAACCGTTGATGCAGATAGCAGCACTTTATGCATGGAACCATCTGAGAGGCTTGTATGTGCCTATATAGAAAGCATGAATGAATTGGAAGAGGTCCATCAACAATTCTCTACTGTTGATGGCAGTGATGATTGGGGACAGCTACAGATCCCTAAAAGTTTTAAATAGGAGCCTCTGGAACTAAAATCCTTACCAGCCAACCTAGAATATGTATTCTTGCAAAATGGCAAGCTAGTGATTATCAATGCCACTCTTGCTTTTGAATAGAAGAAGAAATTGCTGAAGATTGTGAACAAATGGGAGGTTGATCTTGCATGGTCATACCTTGAACTAACTGGAGTTGATCCTAGGGTATGCCAACATCAGATTTATATTGATCCCTCCATGAAGCTGCGACAACAACCATAAAGGCAGTTGAACCCCAAACTAAAGCAAATAGTCAAGGATGAAATTGAACAATTGTTGAGAGCGGGGTTCATCTATTCCATTGTAGATAGAAAATGAGTAAGCCCACTCGTTATTGTGCCAAAGAAGGGTGGAAAATGGAGGGTCTACATAGATTTCTTACTGCTAAACATGGCTACCTTCAAGGATCACTTTCTGCTCCCATTTGTAAACCAAGTGTTGGATACCATTGTGGGACATTGTTACTATAGCTTTTCGGATGGTTATAGTGGCTATAACCAAATCCAAATCGCACCCGAAGACTAGGCCAAGATAACATTTACAAGTCCTTAGGGGACCTTTGCATATAAAAAGATGCCCTTTGGCCTATGCAATGCACCTGTAACCTTCCAATGACTTGTCCTCAGCATCTTTCAACAACAAATTGACAATGGGGTAGATGTCTGCATGGATGACTTCTCTACCTATGCAGCAACATTTGAGCATGCCTTATACTACCTTGAGCAAGTTCTGAAAAGATGTGTAGAAATGAATTTACAACTCAATTGGCAAAAGAGCCACTTGATGGTCCAAGAGGGCATTGTCCTAGGGCATCGCATCTCAAAAGCAGGGATCAGTGTAGATCTTGAAAAGATCAGGATCATCCAAGGAATCGCTAGCCAACCAAGCATTGTAAAAGATGTCCAGTTATTCCTTGGCCACATTGGTTACTACCAATGCTTCATCGAGAATTTTTCA
The DNA here is from genome assembly GCA_015680685.1 of Gnetum montanum. Lineage (NCBI taxonomy): Eukaryota > Viridiplantae > Streptophyta > Gnetopsida > Gnetales > Gnetaceae > Gnetum > Gnetum montanum. The sequence goes on along the minus strand of MNCI01030560.1, from coordinate 59,609 downwards.
AAGATCGCCAAGCTATTGGTAGAACTCACAAAGAAAAACGCTCCATTTCTCTGGACTAGGGAATGTGAATCTGCATTCTAAACACTCAAATAGAAACTCGTAGAAACTCCAATTCTACGGGCACCCGACTAGTCTAGATCCTTCCATATCATGATAGATGCATCCAATTATGCATTGGGAGCTGTGCTTACATAGTTGGACGACAAAAAATGCCCATATTATATAGCTCGAGTACATCACCACCAAAAAGGAATTAATAGCAGTGGTGTTCACCTTGGAAAAATTCTAACACTATGTGCTCAGGTACAAGATGTTTGTGCATACTGATAATAGTGTCATCCAGTTCCTAATGAACAAACCAACAATGAGCCCCCATATCATACGGTGGCTTGTGATCCTTCAAGAATTTGACCTTACCATGGTAGATAGGAAAGGAACTGAGAATGTGGTTGCCAATAACTTATCTCAATTACAATGGGATAACACAAAGGAGAAGGAGCCACTCTCAGACCAATTTCTAGATGAACTCCCCTTCGTTGGAGAAATCGATAAGCAGATGCCCAAATCATTACCTTGGTTCGACAACATCCTCACCTATCTCAAAATTCAAGAATTGTCGAAGGAGTGGGATCATTAGCAGAAACAACAGTTTCTCCACAAGACCAAACACTTCATGGAAATCAATGGACACATTTACAAGGTGTGTGCTAATGGCTTGGTTCAATGGTGCATCCCTAATGTGAATACACTACATGTCCTACAAGATGCTCATGCGGGCCCTTGTTGGGGCCACTACGCTAGACGATGCACAACCAGTAAGATCTTGCTTGCAGGATATTACTGGCCTACACTTTTTAGAGATGCACAATGGTCTACCCGCTCTTGTGAACGCTATTAGAGAGACGATGGGATGACCGCATGAGTGGAGGAGCCTCAACAGTGGATCCAGCCACTAGAACCCTTCAATATTTCAGGCATCAACTTCATGGGTCTCATCACACCCATGTTCAATGAGAAGACCTACATCATCATCACTGTAGACTACTACACTAAGTGTGCAGAGGTGGCAGCCGTCATCGACTGCTCCTCAAACATAGCTATACGGTTTGTTCAACAGAAAATCATGAATAGGTTTGGAGTGCCATGTGCACTCATTTTGAACAATGGAACTCATTTCATAGGCACCACCTTTCGTAAACTCATGCAACACTTGGGGGTTGACCATAAATTTACAACACCTTATCACTCCCAAGCCAATGGGCAAGCCGAGGTCACCAATAGGGAGATTACCAAAATTCTCACGAGGACCATTAGAAAATATAGGAGGGATTGGAGCACAAAACTTAACAATGCCCTCTAGGCCTATCACTCCACATGGAAACTTCCTATAGGTTACTCTCCTTACGAGTTAGTGTATGGAAAACTACTGGAACTTCCAATACAAGCAAAACTCTGAACACTATCTACAGCCAGTGACTTGGGTCTTGACTTATCATTAGCACAATGAGAATGACTCATCAACTTGAATGTGCTAGATGAGAATCGACTAGTTGCCCTATCATCAAATGAGATACACAAGGCCTATAATAAAAAACATCATGATCTTAGGATTCGAAAGTTCACATTTCAATGTGGAGATAAGGTACTCTACTAGAACCCCACACATGTACCACAATGTACGAGGTTTCAAACGTTGTAGAAGGGACTTTATATTGTTTCCAAAACCTTTCCATCTAAGACCTTGCTTATACACAATCCTAAGGATCCCACGAAAACATAGTTAGTCAACATGTAACAATTAAAACTTTTCCGCGAACTCCACCAAACTAGTGTCACTACCATATCATCACAGGGACAACCTCATTCCATTTTTTGGATCTCCTCCTTCCAACTTAGTCATGGGGGAGACCATCATCCATGGTAACCCATTCTACTAGCCCCTCTCTATTCTGAGCATTTTTTGTTTTTTGTTTTACACTTTTTTGTTTTACAACATCGTTCGTATATTTGCGCATTCTCGCTTACTTTTTCTTTCTTTATTTACATCTCTATTTTTTGGTTTGTTTAGTTATTTTCATATGTGTGTATGTGCTTATTTTCTTGTGTTTAGCTAATAAACCATCTTCTTGTCACCACACATAATGGTGTTGTTGTTTCTCCTTGCGATGGATTGTGTGTTATGGTCTACCTATTATATCTGGCTCCCACCCTCGCATTGTTGTTCTAGGAAGTTACGTTATACTTGCATTTCATAAAACAAGTAGTGAGTCCACGTCATCCATCCATTCATCCACTCCATGGATTTCCTTCTTTTCGAAACATGCAAATCCCTTTCAATTAATAATTCTTTAATTAATTAATTGGTGACTTGTGTAGTTCCCAAACTTGAGGAGTACCAAATGGGTTGAATAGGGTGTGACTTCAAGGGGAATGCAACATTTTTCATACTTTTCTATTCCCTGGTTTGCGAACGTGTCCTCACAAACTTCTCACCACTCCAAGTCCTCTCATACTCAGAAATTCCTTGACAATTTGGCCTTGCATGGTGTGGTCCTCATTGAAAAAATAATAATAACATGAGGATTCAAAGCACACCCCTTGGCCAAATGCATGCAAAAATGCATGGGTCTTTGCATGGTGTGGTTCCCATTGAAACAAGAAAAAAAAAGAAAAAAGAAAAAAAAACAAAAAACAACAAACACTATGGAAATTTAAAGCACACCCTTAGACGACCTTTAATGGGCTACAAGCACTAGTTATGTGACTTGCTTTGTCCCCTCTAACTTAGCCCTTTTTCACTTCCTCTCTCTCACTCATGTTAGAGTGGTGGTTATTTGTGGGTGCATTCTTGTACTCCAGGGGATGGATGAGTCTTTTGATGTTGCTGCGATGTCATTGTATGAGGTTGGTTTTGGGTCTGAACTGAGGATGGATTCTACTGGGTCACCTTTTATCACATTTCCACAAGGGATTTCATGTGAGCAAAATTATGTATTCCATTTCTCACTTTACTCTCCCTTCACCCATTTCTTCCCATGACTCACCTCATTGCTAGTTTTATGTTTGATTGTTGCTCGTCATTTGCATGAACTTCTAATGTTTTGGCTAGTTCTTATGGATGGGTGTATTAACTCGTAGTCACCATTCGTTGACTACAGGGCCCACGACTCCAGTGTTGATTATATGCAAGGGCTACGAAGGCTACTACCTACTATGGGGAGGACCCACTTGCATATCCCTTGGTTCCATTTGTTAATATCTTACCCCCTTGATATGCTTGGTTGATTATTTTTGTGCTAACCATCGTAATACTTTTCTTCGCAAAGTTTCATTTTATCACATTCTCCTACCTTTGACTCTATTTTCCAAAATCATCTACCTTCCTCTTTCCATCGACTGATTCTTTGGTCTCTATGTGCTTAAATCCCCCCAACTATGTGTTCCAATTCAATGATTTAGGCTTTTTTCTCATCGATCAATGCTGCTCAAAATTCTCAGAATAGCTGCGTCGACTAGGCTCCATATATGCAGCCCCTTGCATATACACAGCCTCGTATACTTGGCCCCATCGACGCAGTCCAAAAAAATCTATATATACCCTTGTTGCGCCTTTGGATTTTGCTCATTTGTGCATAAAACTAGGGGATTTTTTTAATTTTTCTACCTCACTTCTTCTTCCCAAGCACTTATGTTTCTACCGTGAGTCCTAATCAACCTATCCTTTCCCTCTTTCACAACTAGAGGTATGCTCTTCATCGTGGGAGGGTGAGATCTACAATCATCGTAATTATCAAAAGACTTAGCACCTCCTAGGGGAAGAAACAAAAACAACACTATAAACTACAACTTATGACTTATTGTTTTTTTTCTAACCCCTCAACTATACTCTGGGAAACCTAATAGGATGCACATGTCATTATGATAACTTGTCAAAATGAGAAAGTGTATGATTGCCATTTTTGAACAACTTATACACATTTTAATTCACAGTTATGCTATGATTGCAAATGGCACCCAATCCGAGGCATCTAAGGGGAGGATTGTCCCAACCAAGGGACAAGTGACCAAGAGCGGGAAGAGGATGAGGTGTACAACATCCAAAGCAAGCGGAGGGCTCACATGTAATTGGCCCCCTCTGCAAAAGACCTGACATGGAATCTATTCATCAGATTCCTAAAGAGGAAATCCCTATCAAACTATCGCAAAGGGATGAGACTCCAGTGGTAGTGCCACAACTTAAGGTCACCCTAACCCAAGCATGTCTTGATGCTATTAAGCCAAGGGAGCTACAACAAACTGTCCTTTAGGAGTTAAACTTCGAATCGTTTCTAGAGGATGCACCAGAAGAAGTCAGAGTCCAATTGAAAAATTCTCCTATGTGACTAATCATCACCTCTAGTGGTTAATGGTACCTAGGAGAAACTTACCTCTTCTGGATGAATCGACAACTGGGGTCCAGAGTAAGAATCAAAGACATCTATGTCTCTTACTCTGCAGAAGCAATTGCACAAGCTCTGGGATTGCCAGAGACTAGAGCTAATGTGGCAAAGATCCCCAAATAAGCAAACCCCGAGGTGAAAGGGGAGTGGATTAGGTAATGCTATGGAGTAGATCGCAAGGAGTTTGGCACTTTAACCACCACAAAGAGGGTATACTCAAAAATAGCATCTTACCACCTAAATCCAATGGTAAGACCCAGCAAGATCACTGCCTTCTCTACTCATGCATGTGCCACTCTAAGCAGAAAATTTTCAATCAACCTTCCACAATTACTATTCCTGGAGATTGAGAAAAGATTCACTAAAAGAAAACGTGGAAGTCAAACTCTACCCTTTCCCTGCCTTATCAGGAAATTATGCAAACAAGCAGGGATAGCATGATATGCCAATGACATACTTAGGCATACGCCAATTGCCTCGTGGTGGGAGATGATGAAGCATAAGACTCCGGCCACAACACAACTTGAGGAAGGGCAGCAATCACCTACACCACATGTGCAAACAACAAGGTCAAGCTCGCAGAGAATCGTATAACACATACACAAGATTTGACAGTCACTCTTGAGCCAACAAGAGTGATCTGTAGGAACCGATGGAGGAGAAGACCCTTCAGTCTATCACCCTATAATGAGCCATCTTGAGCAAGTGGCTTGATCGATGAGTTTACTAGAAAGAGCAAGGCTGATGTTTTTTGTCGCCTGAACACAAGTACCTACAAGAACTAATCCCAGTGTCCGAGAAGTAATGGTGTCTACTCAACAATTATTTCCTAAAATTTTAAGAAATTCTGCTACTTTTTTGATATGCTTGGAGGATGGAGAAGTTGCAACACCAGGGGTAAGATGTTACGGCTGAAGTGGTTACTGACATGATTGCTACAGCTCTTAACGCACTTGTGGTGCCTGTACCAGATGTACATGGACTTGGAGATGTAAAAACATCAATAAGAACCTTACGTAGCAAAATTAATGTAGCCCAACATGAAGAATTTCTGGACTGACTAGTGGGAACCATGCAACCACTTTCGGATGTCTTTGACCTTCCAGACAACATTATTGCAACCCAATCAGAGCTACTCTCAACAAGGGGCAAGTGTCTCATCTTGGAGGGGCAACTTAAAGCAGCACAAGCAGATTATCAATGCTTGGCAGTGGAAGTTGCCCAATTAAGGGCCCAACTTGCTAATCCAACTCTCCTCAATCGTGAACTTACAAGGCATGAAGCTTTCCAACAGCTTCAAGCTAAGCTTCAGACGATTATGGGTGAGTGAGAGTTAGTGATCTTTGACAAGTTCTTGATAGATGTCCATGCATATAATCTAAACATGGACTTGGCAGAGGTTCACCAAGAGAATGTCTAGCTGACCACAAAAGTTCATTGTCTACGCAATCTTGGTGCAGAAAATCAACACATGAAAGACTTCATTTACCAACAGTAGGAGGAGCTAGCTAGGGTGAACGCAAATGTGAGGAGATTGGTAGCCAAGAACCATACTCTGTCTATGGAGGAAGTTCGAGCCTTGCGACAAAAATCAGCTATTGAAATCACCGCTTAGAAAAATGAAGCCCTTAAGTTTGAACAAGTCAAAAATCATTATAGGGACCAAGTGGGATTACAAAAAGAAGTTAATAAAAAATAAATTCAAGTTGCAAAGGCTAAAATGAATCAAGCCCTCTAGCAGCTTTAGGAAGGAGGCGAGGTATGGCAACCTATCTTCGATGGATTGAACGCCTACAACAAAGTTGAGATCAACGTCAAGGAGCTACAAATTGAAGAAATGACAGAGTACATGGAGCTGCCCAATCTCTGTTATGCAAACTTGGCTATGTTGATAGTCGGAAGGCTATAGTCTAACCTAGAGAAGCAAGTGGCCACCTCGTATTCTTTATACAAGGGCGAGTTCCAAGCGCATAAAGCGACGAAACAAAAGTTGGAAATAGCAAACGTGGAACTCAAAGTTATCCACACTCATTTTTAAGGGCAATGTGTGGTTGCAGAGAACTTGGCCCGACAAATGAATGACTACCAGTAGCTGCAGACATTAGTTTGTGCATTCGATATTGAATGAAAATAGTTCACTACCTAGTTTGTCAATCTAAAAGAACTCTTCCCTACACTTCCATGCCCTTCAGGTGTTCCAGTTCCAACACACATTGGTGAAGATGCTTGGACAATAAACGATCCTAGAAGAAAAGAAGAGAAGATGAGGGCATTGTTGAAGGCTTTTTGATTAGTTTCGGAAGCTACAGCTGCTGCTGGACAACTGTTGCCCACACCACAACTGCCACATGTGCTAGAGGCTAGTGAAGGCCCATCAGAACCATCACCACTAGGGATGATGTGAACTTCTCCAGCAACCTTAACATTTTTTTAGCACAGTGGAGAATCCATTGCTGTCAGGGTATTCAATTTTGTCTTTGAACATGACAATTTTGTAATCTATTTTTTTCCATACACTCGAGCACTTGGTATATCAATAAAGTCAGTGTCTATGTAGATATGTTTCATCATGTGTGTTGTAGTAAGGTCATACCTTCCAAATTGTAATAAACCTAAGGACGAGTTTTCACACAGTCGTGGGGGTATGATAAAGTGTTCAGTCGCTGCATCAACTAGTTTATGTTGATGTAGCCCCATATATGTAGCCCCGTATACATGGCCTGTCGATGCATCCATCCATGCATATATGTGGCCTCATTAATGTAGAGTCTATTCACTTCTATAAATAAGCATGCACCCACCACATTTATGACATCTTTGGTGGTAGTTGTAGCGAAGCTCTTGCAGTTTGTTTCTACAAGACTTAGAATATTTTCCAAGTGCCTATAGCAGGTGTGAGAAAGGTGTACAGATCTTTACTCGAGCACAAATGTACCTAAGCCCATTGGCGTGACCGGCAATAAAGATGAGCTTTTTGAGCATTCCTTGTAGCATTTGGATATAATTACTTAAACATTTTAAACAATTTTACATTTTCATGCTTTAATTATTCTTATAGATTTTATCACTTCACTTTACTGTTATTTCCTTTGCTATATCATATGAGAACCATAAGCACGACCATCTCGAACATAAACCCAACACTTGGTAATCCTAGTGGTGCTTAACGTCTGGTAACCCAGTAGTGGTTAGGGGACATTCAGGATGTGCATGGAAGATGGGATCGGTTGCTTATGCTAAGGGGAGTTAGGAAATAGTATAGAACAATTATAAATTATAGAAATTTTCATTTCCTACCATTCAAGAATTAGATCTTAGAAGATAAAATATAAAATCAATAAAAATCATTTGCCTCAATCTCACTTAACCATTGCTTTAGAATCTCACAAGTGAGGTTGGGAAGACAACTATACTGACTGAAATCATCAGCGTGAGGCTGGAAGGAAAAACAAACATCGAAAGATTATCAGAGAGACATAGTCGACCCTGCCTTCACATGAGGGCAAGCTGAAAAAGGAAAATGAAGGTAGAGTGCCTTGGATGGTTTGCATGCAAATCAACCAAGGGCTTCCTCGAGCGTAAGCTATGGCTACTGTTGGGGTTACTGTAACTGATAACGTACGAAATGTAAACAGTGATGTGTGAAATGCAAAATAGAGTGTATACAGAACTGTATTGTAAACGAAGCATAAATAGAGAAAATAATGTAAATGGAAGGCAATAATGAATTGTATTCTATTGCTTAACAAATATGTGCACCCGTCAAAGTGTAGTTGCATGTGTGGATGGCAAGTTAAGCGCTAAGCCCTAGGGTGATGTGTTTACAGGTGCTTGGATGCTGGGAGTCACGTGTGCCTAAGCATCAAAAGTTGCCAGTCAATGCTCCCAAAGTCGTCAACCTTAAAAATTACCAACTCCATTTATGTGAATGGATGGGATATTTATAAGGTTTGGCTAGGCTTGGGCACGAAATTCATGGATAGAATCAACGACTGAGAGATGAGAGGAAAATGGATCATGTGACACATGTTTGATGGACAGCTGTGTGTGAGTTGGACGTGCATGGGCGGGCTACGTTTTTGACCGGATGCACTGTATCTTATAGCATGTGTTGGATTACGCAAGCTAGCTTACGCCCATAAAAGCACATACAATTTGAAGCATAAGAGCTTGACAAGCTCACAAATGGTGAAAATTTATAAAAATGATAGTGTACAACAAGAGAAATTGACTCCAACTCACTTGGAACTTCTCTATCTATGGATTGACTATTGTAGGATGTCGATGTGAGTGAGTTTATTTTGTCTTGGCGTGTCCTCAGCGTGTGCTTGGCATGCTTTTGACCAGGCGTGATCAATACTCACGCTGTACTCATGCTACCAACATGACCTCAGCGTGACCTGATGAAAATGACACATTATTGCAAAGTGTTTACTCATATCATTTTACCTTGTTTAAACATTTGAGGTCTTAACACAAATCTACTTTCTTTTCTTTCTATTTCCATTGAATCTTGCTCTATTTCTAGTTTTCTTGTGGAACTATCTCTTTTTTTGGGGAAAATTAGAAGTAGATTGACAGAGTTGTGCTCAAATGTTTTTGCAAAACTTTATCTGTTACAAGTAGGTATTATAAGGACTGCATAGACTATTCAATTAAACAAAATAAGAACTCTCAATAACTCACAGTACTTTGCAAAGTTGGCTGAATCTCTTTAAGATAAGTCATTTATAGTTTTACACACAACCCAATCATTTCATTTTTCACAACCGCACACAGCAACAGCACACACATACTCACATTAACTACTGAGTCTATTTGGAGGTATCTAGGCCTTGGTTTTTCCAGAGACCAATAAGTACCTAAATCCTGTTCGAGGACACTCATTGGCGGTCGCGTCCCAAACGGTCACCAACAGTTTGTAGTCGTAGCAGACTGTGAAGAGGCAAACCAATTTATAGTCTTAGTGGACTCTGCAAGCTAGTTTTATGTCATGGTGGATAAATGTGGTAGTTTAGGGTCATACCAGATGGACCTCTATGGTGTCAGTTTACTGTCATGACGCTAGGACACTCTGTGGTGCTAGTTTCAAGTCATAGCCCCAGGACCATTCTATGGTATCAGTTTTAGGTCGTGATGTCGGGACCGTTCTATGATATCAGTTTTAGGTCATGATGTCAGGACTGTTATGTGGTATCAATTTTAGGTCATGATGCCAAGACCATTCTATGGTATCAGTTTTAGGTCATGATGCTAGGACTGTTACATACCTCAAGTTCATCAAACATAGTACCATTTCAAGTACAGGTGATTTTTGGGATTAGCGATCTCGTTCACGTCCATGTCAGCAAGTTTGAATACTTCGTTATTGCACGCCTTAGTGACTAAGGCCCTTCCTAGTTAGCTGAGAATTTATCTGGATGTTCACTAATGACCTTAAGGACTAGGTCTCCTTCCTTAATCAGGCGTTTATGCAAATCGTGTTTATGTCGTTGCCGTTGTTGTTTCTGGTACCACTTGATCTGATCAAGCATTCACACACGTTCCTCCACCATCGAGTCAAGGTCAGCAATGTACAGTTCATCACTTTGGCTTTCATCGAGGAGGCCTGAGAGAGCTATCTGCAATGAGGGAACCTATAACTCCAAAGGTAAAACAACTTCAGATCCGTATACAAGACTATATCGATTTTTACCTATAGATGTTCGATGTATCGTTTTGTATGTCCACAATGCATAGACTAGTTGTTCGTGCCATTGCCTCTTGCTCTGATTTAGCATCTTTTTGAGCATCATGATGACATTTTTGTTTGTAGCCTCTGCTTGATCATTGCTCTACAGGTAGTAAGGTGACAAGAATGCATGTTTAATACCCAGGCTTTCATAGTAGGATTTAGTATCCGCGTTGTTGAACTATGGCCCATTTTCGGTAATGATGGTCATCAGAATACCAAAACGGGTCACGATCTTTTCTATTATGAAAGTACAAACATGCTTAGAGGTGGTCTTCCTAAGGGGAATAGCTTCTACCCATTTTGTGAAGTATTCAGTCGTAGTGATAATGAAGCTATGTCCTACAGAAGATGGTGGCATTATCGGTCCAATTAAGTTTAATCCCCATCTTTGGAATGGCCATGTGATTTGTGTTGTGTGCAATTCATTAGGTGGCACATGTATTAGGTTATCATGCCTTTGGAAAATGTCACATGTCCTGACCTTGGAGAAGCAATCGTACTCCATGTGTGGCCAATAGTAGCCCAAATGCCTAATTTTTGTTGCCATTGCTTTGGGTGCTATGTGCCCTCCATAAAGTCCTTCATGGACTTGTTCTACAATCGTTTGACCATCGATGCTACTAACACACATCAACAAAATGCCTTCATAAGATTTACGACACAATGTGTCTCCTATTAATGCATATTTTCGAGAGCATTTTCACACTGCGTCCTTTTGAGCATTTGTCAAATGTTGCGAAGGTTCACCTCGTAGAAGGTATACTTTTATGTCATCGTACCATTCTATTGCATGTGTTGTGCTAACAGATGATATGGGCATTTCATTGAGAGTGTCGGTTATAGGTTTGGCACAATTTGTTATAGAGCTAGGCAACGCATGGAACATTTTGGATGTCATGTCTAGGGCTAATGTAGCAAGTGCATCGGCAATGGTGTTTTCACTTCTAGGGACATGCTGTATATCCACATCTACTAATTGCTTCAGCAGATGTTTGTTCAAATCACAATCTGGTTGCAAATGGAGAGCCTTGCATGCATAAACTTCTATGACTTGATTAATGACTAACTGTGAATCGCCTCAAACTACAATACGTGCAATTCCCAAAGTCAATGCTACCTGAAGACCTCTAAGAAGACCTTCGTATTCTACCACGTTATTGGTACAAGGAAAGGCCAATCGGTAGGCAAAGGTTCGGATTTCTCTAGAGGGGTATGTTAAAATGGTCGCAGCACTTCCTCCTCGGGAAGTTGAGGCTCCATCAAAATAAAGGATCGCCTCATAGTTTTCAGGTACGGTTTCTATACTATTAACATTCTCGTTGGGAATTCAAGGTTAATCGTTGCTTGATCATGCGTTGGCAAGATGGTCAATTGTGTGACTATTGCTTAACCTTTTATGGAGGATTGAGCAACATACTGTAGGTCAAACTCTATGATAATTACTTTCTATCTAGCTATCCTACTTGACTCATAGATGTTGTTATTAATGGTGCGGAGCACATTATTCTTGCAAATGTAGACCTGATTACGAAAGAGATAATGCCACCATTTCTTCAAGGAGAAGACAAGGGCAAGGCATGACCTCTCCATGTCATTGTATCGTTGTTCATAGGCAATTAGAGCATGGCTTAAATAATAGATGGGGATCTCAATTCCATCTTCATGTTTTTGGAAAAGCATTGATGTAATGGAAGAATCAAAGGTTGCAAGGTAGATGTAGAAGGGTTTATCACTCTATGGGGGATAAATTGTCAACAGTTGAGAAAGCCCTTGCTTTATGTCCTCAAATGCTTCTTGGCACTGTTGAGTCCATTGGGAATGCACATTCTTTCGTAGTAGGTGTTGCATGGGTCTCAACTTATCTATCAGATTTGCAATAAAGCGTCTAATGAATTGTAACCTACCTTGCAGACCACGTAGTTGGGTAAGGTTTTTTGGTGGTTGCATGTTAGTTATTGCCTTAACCTTATTAGGGTCTACTCATATCCCTATTTCAAAGACTACAAAGCCAAGTAGTTTGCCCATTTTGACACCAAAGACACACTTCTTTGGATTGAGTCTGAGGTCATGTTTGAGACAATGTTTAAGCACTAAGTCTAGATCTTTTGCATGTTGTTCAGTTGTTTTGGAGTTAACCGTGATGTCATCAACATAATCATTTAGCAAATTAAGCATGTAATCACTAAATATATATGTCAATGCTCATTGATATGTAGCGCCTGCATTTTTAAGACCAAACGGCATCATCGTATAGCAGAATGTGCCCCAAGGTGTCATAAAGGTTATCCTGAGTTGATGTTCTAGGTTGATTCTTATTTGATTGTATCCTAAGAATCCATCCATTAAGGATAATAGTGCATGCCCAGCAATTACGTCAACAAGTTGATCGATACTAGGTAGTGGGAAGTCATCCTTTATAGTGGCTATGTTAAGATCATGGAAGTCAATGCATATGCATATACTACCGTTCTTCTTAGGGACTACAACAATGTTTGATACCCAGTTAGAATTGTCAATGGCTCGGATGAAATTGGCTTGGTAGAGCTTTGTGATTTCATTATGGACTGCTAACGCCACTTCAGGTCTAATCTTTTGTACCTTTTGCTTCATGGGATTGACCTTTTCATCGAGGATAATGTTATGTTGGACAATTCGAGGAGCCAGCCCTAGCATGTAGGTATATGACCATGCAAATGTTTTTGTATTATCTTTTAGTACTTGAGTGATGTCACTGACAAGTTGTGAGTCTAGTAGGGCACTTAATTTCAATGTTTTAGTTTTATCATTGGATGTAATAATGGGGACTTCAACAAGAAGATCTTCAGTAATATTATCGGCCTCTAGATCTAAAGTCTTAGCCATATTTTTAGACCAGTCCAATGTTTTCTGAGTGGAGGCTATTAAATTATGTAAGCGTATGGGTCTAGATCCAAGGATTCTAGCTTGATTGCTCTTTTTACTTCTCCATGTGGCCACTAAGAGACAATGTTGAAAGGATATTCTTGGTGGCCATGTACTCGCTCCTACCAATTTAAACCAGGAGCAAAGTGAGTGACATTGGCTTGATAAGGGAATTATTAAATCCAATGAGCATTGGGTAATTAATCTATGTACTAAATAAATTGAGGATCATAGTGGTAGTTTAGTGTCATACCTGGACCACATGATAGTTTTAGGCCATACCGGGCCATCCATGGCAGTTTTAAGCCATACTGGATTGATAATATTCATGTCACGTTGTATCATGAATGAGCGTACCAAGCATTGCTAATTTCTAAACAATAAATTTATAGTCTAATGAATTTTTATGCACGTCGTTATATATATATTTTTATATTTTTTCTATATTTTTTTCTTTTCTTTTTTTCTTCCATCATTTTGTTTTGATTTTAACCCTTCTTCCTTCCCCCTTTATTTTATTTTTTCCATCTTTAATATTTTGACTTTATCTCCAAAGAATGAAATAATGAGGGATACTATGTAAGAATGACACAAATATTATGTAAATAACAATATGGAAGCAAACGTTAACCCTGAAGCATGATAAATTACTAAAATAAATAAACCAAATAAACAAAAATAAAATGAATAAACAAAATGGAAATGAAGATGGGAGTTAAAAAGGGGATTTTTTGGTAAAGGGGTATCATTTGTGCTAGCATGAGTTTGTGTATGTGAGAGCGTGAGCAAGAGAGTGCAGCGTGAGCCGCAGCGTGAGTTACAGGGCAGCCATGAAGGGCAAAGGTAAAGCAAGCCAAGGAAAAGGGAAGAGGCAAGAGAATCTGGTGTTCATGGAGGAGAGTGAACAGCTACTCCAGCATCTCCCTCATGCCAGAATTCCAGCATGGGATGGAGGTCTACGCAAGTAGGTTTTTTTCCTCTTATTTATCTCTAGCATTTTGTGCACAACGTTAGTTTGGGTAGCATGGTCTCTCATGGTTGCCGTTTTCTATGATTTTTGGGGTTTCTCTGCTGCATTGGATTAGGATCGTTTGCTATGTTTTATTACTGCATTTTTGGGGCATCAGGGCCTGTACTGAGGTTTATGTCCTACCATATTTTTGGTTGTTACGCGGTCCAATAAGGGTCAGTGAGAGTTTTTGTTTTGCTGACTAGGGCACACCCAACGTGAGCTCTAAGGCGTGAGTTTCCAAGGCGTGAGTGCCCAGCGTGAGTTTCAAGGCAAGCTTAGCATGAGCTGCCAGGGCAAGAGTTTTAGGCAAGCTCAGTGTGAGCATGCAGCGTGAGTTGTAGGTAATGCTCTTCATGAGTTCCCAGGGAAGATCGCAATGTGAGTTAGCTTAGAGGGAATCGTTCACAGTCATTGTTCCGATTGGAAGCAATTTGATATTTTCCTGATCGATCTGTAATTCCTGGTCATTTCTCTTCAGCTCAGCTGCTTAAGAGCCTTTCTTTTGTGATTTTGCTACAACTGCTTGAATGTTGCACTTGCGAAAATGTCTTGTGTTGAGGGCAAACACCACGATGAACTCATTACCAACGTGCACTACACATGACCGCAGGGGCCAATGAGAGTCTATGTTTTGCCGAATAGGGCATGCCCAGTGTGAGCATGCAGCATGGGCTTCTCATATGTGGCGTTTTCTTTCGTCGAGCTTTATTTTTTAATTGTTCTGTATACAGGCCATGGCGATCCCAGTTTTTGCCAAGTTTTGAGTATTAAGAAAATTGATCAACCATGGGGAGATCTTTAAAGTTCAATGTCTACCGTGAGGTGAGCCATGTCTTCTATGTTTAAGAGAAAGTAGCAATTGATTTTCAACGAGTTTTATGTCTCAAATCTTGGTGTATTTGCTAGTAATGTGAGCACGCTTGGCCTGTGTAAAAATGCGAAGATGCAAATTGTTTGCTGAAATCTTTACTCTTTGTTGGAGTTTATGTCTACAATGTTTATTGTTTTCTTGTTTGGATAGATGAATTAAATATGTTTCTACATTCCTACATTTATGTCGAACCTATGGATGTTCCTATTTTTGTAATTGTGTGTTCATTTTATGTTGCTTGCAATAAACATAGAATGTAAGAGATTTCGATGTCCCCCAGCAAGCATAAAATACAACAAATAAATATTAGTATCCTTGTCTCATGGGGTGAGGCTATGTATTTAAATATTATTTATGTGTGTTTTGGTTTATGTGATTTCATATTATTTTGAGCACTTGATCTCTTTACTTACCTAAGGTTTTGGCTGTATGCAGGGGGCCTAAACCCTCCCTTCTCGTGGTTGAACTTGTTGGTGTACTTGCTTGGTTTGGCCCCTTTGGACCGGACGTACCTCCTTATGATATGCGTATTGGGCCTCATGTGATATGGTTCCATCCTAATGTTGGTGCATTTTTATCATTTATTTTACAAAGTTTCAATGTAGTTATATGGTCTCATTTAAATGAGCAGTTGGCCCGTGATATGGTTGAGACAATGTTGCCTGGATCTACACAATACATGCTTGTCTTTATTACTGACATAAAAAAGGGACATTTTACAGTAGAGGGAGGCCCTCCCAAGGGTCCTACATCTACTCATCCTTTGGCTCGTGTATGGGAATTACCTACCTGTAGCCATTATAGCAGCAGTAGCACATTTTTTCTAGCTTTCCATCTTCACACGTTGTTCCAGAACCCACCTGGGACAATGTATAGAGTGGACAGGTATGCTCTTTTTTGCCTTCCTTAACTTTTGATTCTTTCAAAATTATATCATTGTCTATGCATAAATATTCTTCTTCTATGCAGGCCTCGTTTCTATGAGAATGGGATGCATGATGATGACAGTGGGCTTGCCTTAGTGCGCACAGCATTGGAGGCATTCATGGTGGGCCCCACTCTTCATGTTGTGGTACTAGACCAGACAAGAGGTGCTATTGTTGACTACCATAGGCAATTTTCAAGGGCTTTTAAATGATGTCAAGTTCGTGATTGGTTGCATGAGGATTGGTCCTCCAATGGGCCAATTTTTCCTCAGAGAATTGATCCTGCACCTAATCTGCCTACGCCATTTACTGATGGTAATTGATCACATTCTAGCC
The DNA here is from genome assembly GCA_015680685.1 of Gnetum montanum. Classification (NCBI taxonomy): domain Eukaryota; kingdom Viridiplantae; phylum Streptophyta; class Gnetopsida; order Gnetales; family Gnetaceae; genus Gnetum; species Gnetum montanum. The sequence goes on along the minus strand of MNCI01030560.1, from coordinate 43,390 downwards.
TCCATTTTCTCTTTGTTACATCATCGTGTACTATGTTTTTAACCTTTCGCTCTATGTTTTTCCTACAACCGTCATCTCTTCTAATGAAGTTACTATCGTATCAAGGCGTACTAAGGCCACTCTTTTCATGAAGTATGGAGAGACAAAATAGTCGCAACAATGGTTGCAGACGAAGGCCTCTGAGTTAATCAACAGCCATCTTACTCATGCGGGTTTGATGGACTTGTTCACTACTCTGACTCCTAATATCCTAGCTATTGAAATGGTTAACATTGTTGATTCTTTTTGCGACGATGCTTCTCATTTCTCTATGTAGGTTCGAGGAGTCAAGGTGTCTTTCCATTTAACTGCTAAGTTCCTTTTTGATCTCTTTGGCGTGCCTATGGATGGCGCTAGAGTGGCAATAGATAAAGCGACTAAAGAAAGCCAAATCATGAAGGAACTTGAAGATTGGTTAGGTGTTTCTTGGGGTCCCAAAGGTTTTTCCATGTGAGATGATCAATGGAGGTGAACTTCTTGTATCCCCTCTTTCGGGCATGGGCATTCCCTAAATCTCTTTCTCAAAGAAGAAACCTTGGGATCGAGTCCACACATATCATACATGCAGTCCTAAAGATGAGCATGTGTTATAACTTGGCATAATTTCTTTGGTCTAGCTTTCGTGGAGAGATCGTTAGATTACGCTCGAACACTAACGTCAAGTCCCATTTCATATTCGCCTTCTTCACGGGTTACCTACGTAGGTTTGTTGAGTTCCTAGTAGTTTATGGTGATAACCGTTATATTTTGAGGGATCGTTCATAGTTATCTCACCCCTAGATTCGCCATTTTTTTAGTACTACTAGATCTCAAGACCCACCTGAAGGCATTGACGAGTCAGTGTCCATTACTACTGGGGGTGCAGCTAGTCATTCCCATCATTCTCGTGATAGCTTCGGATTGGAACCACCTAGACTGCACACATCTCCCAAGAGAGCTGAACATTTGATTCATGAGACTATTGGGAGATCTAAGGCAAAGGTGAAGAGAGCTAAATGCCCAAGGGAGCTTGCTCTGAAGGTGAGACCACCAAGAGTGAAGAGGATTCGCTTTGTATTGCCAATGGAGGGTAAGTGTTTTCTTATTTTATTTTATTGTTATATATATGTTTATTAAATGTATGTATGTACTATGTCATGCTAATTCTAGAATATTGGTATTATCAGAGGAAAGCCCCAAGAGGGAAAGAGAAGCCTTAGCCCCAATGATTGAACCAGAAGTGGTCGTCATAGGGCCAGAGGAAGAAGAAAAAGAGAGGGAAGAAGCAATAGAGGAACTCCCTGTCTCGCAAGAAGAAGATGTAACGAGCATCATGGATACGAAGCTTGATGAGGCTTTGGATGCACTTAGGCATTCAAGCGATGAGAGGGGTGTATTCGACGATTTCTTCGATGGGTCCTTGCACCTTGGTGATCTACCCAAGCTGACCAGCAAAGGGCTTTTGGTATGTTACTTTTAGCTCGATCCATAGTTTGTACCCTTTAACTTTTATGTGTTGTTTTTTTTATTTTCTTGATTATTTCTAGCACCAGAGGTAGATGTTGAGGTTTCTAAGGCGCATACATCCCAGGTAGAGGTGTTGAGGGCATAGGCCCCGATTGAGGTGACCTCCAATGCTTGTCTAACAACTACTAATCAGCTAAGGCCATGGCTTGAAATGCCTAATAAAATGGACTTCATCATGGGCATCATTAATGATATAGTCACTCGTCTACAACAAGCACATCCAGAACTAGGTATGTGTATGTTACGTATTGTGGTAAGTGTCTGGGTTTATTGTGTTTCTTTACGTTCATTCTTAATTACAGCTGATTCATGTGTGCGGTACTTATACTTGCAGGTGCCAAGCTTCAATGGGATCCTTCTAAGGCTACTCATATTGATGCCCTTCCTAAATTGCCAAGGAATATTGAACAAGTCCCTAGAAAGGTTTACGATGTAGTTTCTGGTTGCGTCGTACAAAACACTAAGTCCCTCTAGACTTGTAGGCATTCATTTGAGTACCTATGGGACGAGGTGCACTCATTGAAGGAAACATTGGCAAAGGAGTGAGAGAAGAAGAGGGATCTCCAATCCTATTATGATTTTGGTACTACTAGGCTATCTGGTGATAGTACTTGACGCACGTCTGAAATCACCTATGCGAGTTACTGAATAGTTTTGAACAGCAAAGTACAGGCGACACGGGATTTAGCCAAACAAAGGTCACAGATGGATTTGCTGAACAGGAAATGTCATGATTGGAAATAATTTGCTGCTAAAGTACATAAGTGGGTTCAAGATCAAAAGAATCACAAGCACTAGTATAAGAAATGGTTAAAAGAGGAATCAATTAAACATAGCTAGATGGAAATGTTCATTGATGGACTAGGCTTGCATCCTGCTTACGATAGGTTTGATGAGTGCACTAAAGTGGAAGGATCTCCCGAGAGAACCATTACCACCACCTTTGGGGAGGCTTCGATAGGCATGTTCTCTCTTGAGCGCCCTACCTGGGCCTTGGTGGACAAGGGTAAGACCTTGGCTGGCATTGATCTTGGCCTAGAGGAGGATTGGGAAAATATGCCCAAGGAGGAGATTCTATTGTGCTTGGAGGCTAGCCTAAGGCCCTCCTTACTTGTGAGTGTTTTATTATGGTGCTTACTTTTGTATGGTTTTGTTATTTTTAGTGTTAGTGTTACTTTTTCTTCCAGGTTTTGTATTTATGAGTTGTTTTGTTATGCTTACCTATTTTTTTTGTTCTGTTGTAGGGACCTAATAATGATGAGGCTAGCCCTAGTGTAGTGAGAGCAAATGGTGAGGAGGATTTTGGGGGCCAGCCCCCTCCTAGTACTGATGTATGAGCTAATTGTTGGCCTAGCCTTAGCAACTAAATGTTTTGGATTTTTTGGATGTTTGGTGGAAATATATGATGGGCAGATGTAATGATATGGATCTAATCATGGCATAATGTGTTAGAAGTTTATTACCATATTGGCGTTCAATATTTATTTATTTTTATATGTTTTCTCTTTTTATTTTTTTCGTTGTTTTTTTCTTTTTTTCTCAGGTGTATTGTGAATATACGTGTGTGGCTGAATGTAAAATGAGATTCCAAAATATAAGACAAAACGTAAAGCAAATATTTGTAAAAAGAAACGTAGCGATAATGCATGGATTAAAATTGCAGCTTGTAACATGTAAATGAAAATTTGACAAAATGTAATGAAAGTTTGTAAACTTGCGACTTACTAAGCTCTAGTTTAAGGCTATTTCGGGCCATGCACATCAGTTTAAAGTTATGGTGGACTTGTATCTATGTTGAAAGAAAAGAATGAGGGAATACTAGTTTTAGGACATAGTGGGCCAACGACGATAATGATTTTGGGAAACTCAAAAGGAACCGGCCATTTCTGACCGTGGCTAGTTTAATGTCATTGCGGATGTTTGCTGGCAATTTAACATCGTATTGGACGGTTGGTAGTTTAACATCATTTTGAATACTTAGTATTTTTCTCTATTTATTGAGTTTTCTTAATTTTTTGTAGTTTGATGTGAGGGGTAGGACATGTAGGTACGATCTTGTACTCCCCTTCCCTTTCACTGGAGATGTTAAAAGGTAGCTCTAACCAAGAGACATTAGCGGGAATGGCTCCTATGTCTGTGTCGTCTAGTGCTTTCTTAGTTTTAGTAGGAGCATGAGTTAATGGTTGGTTCATGTCTTAAAGTGTGCTCATGTTTTCTTGTTTAGGCTCAGAGAACTCAACCTCCAACCCTTGATCCATTCCCTAGTGCAAGCAAGTGAGCGATGTTTTCGTGTCCCCATGTATGATAATTTCACTGCCCTCATAAGGTAGGTGCATTTCTTGATGGATTGGTGAGGATACGACTCTAAGTTGAGCTAGCCAAGGTCTTCCTAAAATCAGATTGAACCTTAGCATTTCATCAGCCACCACGAATTTAGCCGATGTGGGGAACTGGTCCCCTAATACGAAATCCAAGGTAAGCATGCCTTTTACCACGACACGAGAACCACTGAAGGATTTTGAAAAAGATGTTGTAGGCCATATTTTCTCTGTAAGACCTAGTTTTTCGATGATAGGAAAGGGTATTACGTTTGTTGCTACACCATCATCGGCATGCATCCTACGTATCTTGAAGTGGTTGACTTGTATTGTTATGAACATGGGCGTTGTAGTGACTTCTCCAGTTTTCTCATCTCGCTTAATATCATTGGCATGAAACTCTAGGGATGTGGGCCTTGATTCTTGAGGTTGTGGGAACAATACTACATAGATAGATGGCTCATCTGTGAGAAGGTCCTAACTAATAGGAATTGAAGTCAACATATGCACAAGAGCTTCCCTATGTACCAGTGAGGTCATTACTAGATCGTACAGGCTTAAGGAGGTGTTCTTTTATTTCAAAGCTTGTGTGACTTGGGTCAATGCATTCACTAGATCCTTACCATTTGGGGCACACTTGTCTGTGGAGACTTGGTCCATTTGATCCAACATTCGTATCTCTCGTGGAGGGATTCTTGTGTTAGCAACTAGGGATGTTGAGGTTGGGACACTGGGAGTACAAGTATTTGTATCTTGATGACTTGTGCTAGGCTCATTGGTGGGTGGAACCATAGGAATAACATTTAGCGGTATGGGCTTTGGTGATCCTAATTTGTGCTCATGATGTTCCCTTTCTAGGCACTCTCTTGTCAGCCTGTTAGCAAGGCATTCTCACAGGGGTCACAGGGGAACGATAGGGGGTTGCATGTCGGGGTGTTTTGGCACCCGGATCACAAAGGGAGTGGGTCGATTTTCTGATGGTGTGGTTGTCATTGCAATAGAAGGAGGTATGCGGACGACAAATGGCTTTTGTGATGCGGAGGATGTGCATATGACGAAAGGGGTTTGGGGAGGCATTGGTGTAGATGTAGTTTTAGAAGGCCTATGAATTACAAAAGGTTTTTTGGGGATGCCTTGTCCATTCTCCACATGGATAGTGTTAATCACATATGGTGCATCATTAGTATTGAGAGGATCCTTGTAGACCCCCATGGATTGGTTTTGGGGCTTTACTGGGTTTACCTCGTCAAATACTATTTCACCCCTATCAATCATGCATTGTATATTTTTTTTTAAGGTGAAACAGTAGTCAGTTCTATGCCCACACCATTAGTGAGATTTTCAAAACCTATCTAACCTAAAGCCTCTTGGAACAGGGGCTCATTGGCTATTGCTAAAGCTAGGTTTTTAGCCAACTCACAAAATCGATCATGTTTTTGGGATGTTGTGGGGGACATTTGTTTGTGTTGAATTAACCTGGCCTTTAGAAGTTGATCTAATAAGTGTGAAGGCCTCATAAGTAAAGGTTTGTATTGAGTAGGATCTTTTCGTTCAAATGTACGAGTGGAACCCATGTTTGTGATTTTTGTTAAGGAAGATTCAGGTGTAGGCATAGATGTGTTTCTTTCATGGCTGGTTGGAGTAGTGGGTTGTTTTCCTCTCTATCCTGAATTGTTTGGTCAAGCCATCTTAGCCACTGCTGCTACCATCATTTTGGATTTATCCTTATCTTTCTTCATATGTTGGCTCTTAAAGGATAAGTAAGCCGAGTCGTTACTTGATTGAGACGCCTCTTCTATGTTCTTGATTTGTGTGAATGCTTGACTCAAAGTACGAGCACTCAACTAATAAAGTTTTGATTTAACGAAGTCATTCACGGCAGCTTTAAGAATGGTAAGAAAGTATGTCTCAAGTATGGGCTCATGAAGTTCATTCAGGGTTGCACTCCACCTTTGGATAAATTTTTGTACTGGATCTAACGACGCTTGTTTAATCTGAATCAGACCATCTAGTGTGGCTTTAGGCTTTAAATTGTATTTAAAACGGGTAATGAACTAATGTAACAAATCCTCCAAAGAGGATATGAAGTTATGGGGTAAAGCTCGGTACCAGTCTAAGGCTCTTCCTATCAAGGACATAGCAAATACACGTAGAATTGCATGAGGCCAAACTTGAAGCAATAGACACTCTAGTCAAAATGTTACCAAATGGGTGTTTGGATCTCCCTCTCCATTGTACTTGGTTTAGTTAAGGTAATGAGATTCCCTTTAGCAAGGTTAATGGTGGAACTGAAGGGTCGATTGGGACATCTTGATAGAAGTCCAACACCTTGACTTCCTTAGCGTTTGAAGTTTTAAGGCACTTTAACTCCTCGGTTAATGAGTACATCATTTTTTTGTGTCTGCCCACTCTTGGATGGTAGGTAGACCAGTGGGTTGAGTGGATTGCGATTGATAGTAATTCGACTGTTGCATTGTTTGTGGAAAGGGAGGTTGTTGGATTGTCGGTTGTTGTGTTGGAGCAACATTCAAAGATAGAATTGTAGGATGTGGTACACTGTAGTAAGTGGGTTGGTGTTGCTGGACAGCTAGTGAAACCCACTGCCCAGCTACAAGTTGTAAGGTGACACCCTGAACATGTTGGACTGAAGTAATCAGATGTGCTCCATGGGTTTGTACTTGTGGTATGTAGTGGGTGGATGTGGAAGCTAGTATAACTGATGGCATCCCAATTACTTGAGGTCAGAAAACTGATCCTACATTAGTTTGAGGAGGGGGCTGTTGGGACTGTACTTGCGAAGGTATGATGGAGATGGACATATCAGATTAAATGTTGGGCCTGGAGAAGGTGGGAATGGAAGTGGGTACTTCCTATAGAGAAGCCGGTGCTCGAGTGTTCGTGGATAAAGGAGGAAGTATGGTCTCTTCCAAGAAAGGTTGGAATGACGGGTTTGTATGGGCATGAGGAATGACGGTATGGTATGAATCTCCATGCTCAGATTGGGCTACAAAGTCATCTTCCTCATCTTCGCTCTGAGGCTGTATCAAAGGTGGCTTTGAAGTTTGATTCTTCATCATGAGAAGCTGAGATATGAGTCGATCATGGGGCTCAAAAAGAGGGATTATATCAAATGTTGAGGGAGTGAACTCACGACCCCCCTTGTAGATGAGTTCATAGTTTCGCTTTGCTTCTCTTTCTATGCAATTGATAGGCAATTTGGCTTGAATCTTCACACAAATGAAATTATATTGTTCTAGTGTGAGGATTGCCTAAGTAGGGTCCCTACCCTGTAGCCTAAGTGACAGGCAAGTTGGCCCTTGAGGGTTTATCGTTTCAATGGTAGTTATGGGTTTTGTTGCAGTCACAGGGTTTGAGGTCTCGGCCCTGAAGTCAGAGATCTGCAGCATCGTTGTGTTGATTTGGAAAGATTCCATAGTAGCGTGAGTAAGCCAGGTGTGAGTGACTAGGCTCAACGTGAGTAAGCTGAGCATGAGTGACTGGGCTCAGCATGAGTAAGATGAGCATGAGTAACCAGGCTTGTCAAGCTAGCTTGAGCAAGTTGGCATGAGCAAGCTAGGAATCTGCCAAGATGCAGGTTGTGAGTGGTGAGAATTTGAAGGTTTGTACACTTGATTAATTTAGCTTGAGTAGACTAGGGTGAACTTAAGCAAGCTAGGCTTAAGCAAGCTTAGCTTGGGTTCAACGCCTGGTCTACGCGGTGTTTAAGGTAGCGTGATCAACATTTTGACAAGACTGGTAAACAAGCCAGGCCCTCCTTCTAGCGCTAATTTATTGGACTGATTGAAATCATTGGCGTGAGGCTGGAAGGGAAAAAAACGCTGAAAGATTGTTGGAGAGACACAGCCAACCCTACCTTCATGTAAGGGCAAGCTAGAAAAGGAAAATAAAGGCAGAGTGCCTTGGATGGTTTGCACACAAATCAGCCAAGGACTTCCCTAATCATCAGCTATGGCTAGCGTTAGGGTTATTATAACTGATGACGTACGAAATGTAAATAGTGATGTGCGAAATGCAAAACAGAGCGTATACAGAACTGTATTGTAAACAAAGCATAAATAGAGCAAACAATGTAAATGGAAGGAAATAATGAAATGTATTCTATTGCTTAACAAAGATGTGCACCGGTCAAAGCGTAGTTGCATGTGTGGATGGCAAGTCAAGCGCTAAGCCCCGGGGTGATGTGTTTATAGGTGCTTGGATGCTGGGAGTCACGTGTGCCTAATCGTCCAAAGTTGCCAATCAATGCTTCCAAAGCCATCAACCTTCAAAATTGCCAACTCTGTTTATGTGAATGGATGGGGTATTTATAAGGTTTGGCTAGGCTCGGGCATGGAATTCATGGATAGAATCAACAGCTGAGAGATGAGAGGAAAACGGATCATGTGACACATGTTTGATGGACAGCTGTGTGTGAGTTGGATGCACGTGGATGGGCTACATTTTTGACTAGATGCACTGTATCTTATAGCATGTGTTGGCTTACACAAGCTACCTTACGCCAATAGAAGCACATAAAATTTGGAGCGTAAGAGCTTGACAACCTCACAAATTGTGAAAATTTACAAAAATGATAGTGTACAATAAGAGAAATTGACTCCAGCTCACTTGGAACTTCTTGATCCATGGATTGACTGCTACAGAATGTTGATGCAAGTGAGTTTATTTTGTCTTGGTGTGTCCTTAGCGTGTGTTTGGTGTGCTTTTGACTGGGCATGATCAGTATTCACTCTGTACTCACGCTGCCAACATGACCTCAGCGTGACTTGATGAAAATGACACATTTCACATCAATTTTTTTATCTTTAAAGCCTATTCTTTGAGTGCAACAATTTCTTGGCTATGATTGACCCTGAGAGTGATCTGCAAATCAAAAATGAAGCTTGGATGTGCCTTGTTTTAAACCACTTTTGATAGCTCACACTGGACTCAGACTACCAGTGTGAGCTCAGCGTGAGCTAAAAAAACTTTGCAATTTTGGACTTGAAATCTAGAGTTCTAGAGGCTGGGACTTGAAGTTATCAACAATGAACCCTGAGGATGACTTGCACCTTTGAAATAAAAACATTTCAACTCGATTTTGAGGCTCTTAGTGTTGGTCACGCTGGACTCACGCTGCTAGTGTGACCTCACCATGAGTGAGAAAATTTGTACAATTTGGCCCGAAATTTGAACTCTTGAATGCTGAAACTTGAAGTGGACAATAGTGACCCTTGAGGATGACTTGCACCCTTAGATTTAAACCATCTTTGACTTGATCTTGAAGTCGTTGGAGTTGCTCACGTTGAGGGCAAGCTAGCTTGACAAGCCGAGCATGAGTTACATGCCTTGGTTAAATTTTTTCCTCCCAAAAGCTCAAGAGGCTCTAAGTTGTTCTTATTTCAAAGTGTTAGGCTGAAATTAGTGGTGTTTCGACAATGACCATTCTAACTCAGGTATTGCTGGCTGGGGTTCGATGTATGCAAGTGCTTACAGTCTGCGGAATTCGACCAAGTCACTTGTGAATGCCCGTGATTCATATGGTTGGACGTAGGGGTACCTCACCACTCATCAAGAACAATCCATGTAAAGCTCTCTTGGACTCAAGGTCTAAGATGAACTTAATCTCTCAAGAAATGTATAGGACTTGGAACTCACCTCTTCTTAAAAAGAGTAATATCATGTTAGAGCTAACAAATTAATCCATCACTGTTCCTTTGGGATTAGTGGAGGACATTATGATCACCATTTGTGGGTGATCTGATTCTACATCAACCCCATGTTCAACGAAAAGACATACATCATTGTAGCAATAGACTACTGCACTAAATGGACTAAGGTTTCCACTATCATCGACTATTCATCTTCTATGATGCCACGATTTGTATAACAAAGTGTGGTAAACAGGTTTGACGTGCCAAGGGCACTTATTTCTGGTAATGGAACTCATTTCATGGATGCTACTTTTAGGAAATTAATGCAATGCCTAGGGGTGAAACATAAATTAACATCTCCTTATCACCCCCCAAGCTAATGGTTATGCTAAAGTCACTAATAGAAAAATAACAAGAATACTAACATGCATCGTTAGTAAATATAGGAAAGAATGGAGCACAAAACTCAACAATTCTCTATAGGCCTATCGATCCACCTGGAAACTTCCTATTGGTTATTCTCCCTATGAATTAGTGTACGGAAAATTTCCAACTCTTCCAATCCAAACCAAGCTTCATACACTTTCAATGACTTATGAGCTTAACCTTGATCTAAGTATAGCACAAACAGAATGACTTATGATACTAAACGTGCTAAATAAAAATCGATAAGTAGTCTTGTTAATGAATGAAGTTTATCAAGCACACACCAAACAATGTCATGACTTGTGGATAATAAAAGTTAAGTTCCAACCATGAGATGATTCTTTACTAGAACCCCATGCACATACCACAACAAAAAAAGTTTCAAATGCTATGGGAAGGACCTTATATCATTCATACAACTTTTCATTTTCGGGCCATGATGGTTTACCATCCTTCAAGCTCAAAAAAATAGTTGCTAGTTAACATCCAACAAGTAAAGCCTTTCCTAGAACTAAGGATAATCAGTAACATGGACACATCAACCAATGGACAAGTATGCTCTATCTTTTAGATCTTCTCCTTCAAACTGAGTCATGGGGGAGATGGTCATCCATGTTAACATTCTATGATGGCTATCCACATTTTAAACTTTTTGTTTCAATTTTCTTAAATATTTAGCAACTTCTTTTATATATTTTAATGAATTGTGTTTTACATGAGCCCTGATATTAGGTATCCAATATCGGGGTGGCCACGATATCTAGTACATGATATCGAGTATGTGATATCATGGCCCAAGATGCAATATTGGGTATGCAATATCATGGGGTATTCTTGGACCTATAAGTACAGCCCTTGGACACATGATTCGGGAGGATTTTTTTAGTCAAGTAGCAAAATTCTTGCAGTTTGTTCATTCAAGAGTTCTAATATTTTCCAAGTGCCCATAGCATGAGGTGTAAGTGTAATTGGATCTTTATTCAAGCATTGATGTACCTGAACACACCATTGTGTTGGCAATAAAGATGAGCTCTTTGATTCATCCTTATAGCACTTGAGACTTTCTTTCTTTATGAATTTATACATTGTGATTTCATGTAGTTCACATTTAACATTATTCATTCAGTAATTAATTTTGATTAATTAACCAATTAATTAAAATACACAAGCACGACCCCTTTGAACATACGTGTGACACTTGGTAGCTCAAAAACAATTAGCGTTTAACAACCCAATAGTGTTTACACGAAGTTCAAGATGTGTTTGGGAAGTGAGGACGATTACTTGTGTTAGGCTAGATTAGACAATAGTTCACTTAGCATTTAATTACTCTCACTTTCATTATTGTTTTAGGTAATCAAATTGATAAAACATAAAATGATAAAAATCTTATGCCTTAGTCATAGTTAACCATACACTTGCATTTCACAAGTATGACTGGGAAGACAACGAATGAACAACACGAACTCACCGTTTAGCTCTAGTGTACTTGGTAACTAAAATCTATGAAATTCAACCGAATTGCACATGAACGTCTATGATTCGTATGGTTGGGCATAGGGGTACCTCGCCGCTAATCATTGGCACCATTGTCGGGGACTTTAGTTCTACATGCGCTATCTAAACTTAGTGAAACTTAGTAACCTCATTGTTTAAACCCTAAGGTCAAATCTTACAAGAAAAATTATTATTATAACCAAGCTAAATCTTAATCACACATTGCATATAGATTCACTAATATAAAATGTCTTCTTCTCACAAGAGCCTATCTCCACCGAGGACAAACTAAGTGCCTCAACAATACCAGGTGGTATATGCTCATCCCGATGAGTATGTACCAGACTTCACCTTCATCTTACATCAAGATGAAATGCTATGGTGGCACGACATGGAAGGCAACATTATGTTACCATCAAATCGATCTGTTCCAGCTATGCTCCAACTTCAACATCTTCACGGGGAGTATGAGATGCGAGATCCCGATTCAAGGGATTACCATCCCACTGAAGCACAAAGGTTAAGGAATCATCAGCTGGAGCAACAACATGAGATTTTGAAGGGCAAGGGGTCAAATACTTTTCCACCTCCACTTGGCCCATTAGATGAAGGTGAACACTTTTCTAGGGACTTTCCCTTTGGTGACACTCCCATCTTTGACTTTGGTCAAGGGGCCCTCAACCAAAATGTGTAATCCATAATTCATAATCTTGGTTCTAGTAGAAATGGATCCAATAACAAAAATGGATCTAGAGGAGCAAGTCATGATAAGGGGGCAAGTGGAAGTCACGATAGTGATCATGGTTGTGATCATCGAAGAGAAGGTAGTAGGCATTAGCATGATGCAAGCCCTTCTTCTTCTTCCCCTTCATCATCATCTTCTTCTTTATTTGGCTCAGATCATGGTCGCATAGGGCATGACTGTGATGGAGGTGACCAATGGGACTGAAACAACAAAAGGAACTATCAAGACAGTCATGATTGAAGGCATGGGTGATCCAAAGAGACCCACCACCATGAAAGAAGGGTTAGTAGAGAACATCATAGGAACCATCACTATGGCCTTAATGAACCTCTACTTGTCACTTGGAGCATGTTAAACATTGTAGAGGTCGTGAGGATTCTAATAAGGTAGGTAAATAAAAGCAAAATAAAGATGTTGAACATGAACAACATCCATTGGTTTGAGGGAGGCTACAACGTTGATCTGTAAAATCATCTCCAAGCCTTCCAAGATGCATGTGCCTTGCAGAATATTGAGAATGATTGGCAAATATCAAACGTACTCTCGAATGTCCAACCTGAGGAAGTAGATCCAAGGGTAGAAATAAGGAAACCATGAGCCATTGGATGCTACTATTGGTTGATACTACTCTCTATTACATAAGTGTCCTAGCCATGGATATTCTCAGCTTGATCAACTCCACCATATTATAGATGGGCTACGATTCAAAATATGGAAAACCCTTAGTGCCTATACTTAAGGGAGATTGACAGAGTTAAGTGCTCATTGGATCCAAAAGTTAATTAAGCAGGTAGTCAAGGAGGAGGGAGAATTGAGAAAGTGAGAAAGTGTAGAGGAATATAATAGGGACCCTTCCATGTGCAAAAGGGAGGTTCAATTTTGTGATAATGAGGATGAGTCAACAAAAGATGAGGTAGCTAATCAAAAAACCTTATGACTCTAGAAATTTCAGTCCAACATTATGGCTAAGGTTGACCTATTATGGGACTCCATGGATAATAATTTTCAAGCTATTTTAAAAATTATTGAAGAGCCCAAGGAACAAAGTGGTGAGGATGAGCACCAACGACGTAAGGAAGCTAAATGTGTCATATCCAAGGGTAAGGGTAAGATGGCTGCAATAGAGATGGTTGCAGACAACGAGTCAAATGATGATGGCAGGTGTGATGTCTGCTAGTATGAACATCCCAAGGAATGTTATCCAATTGTGTCACACTTGTAGGAATCTAGGATGTATGTCTTACATCCACAACTTGCACAAAGGCAAACACCCAAAATATTTTCTTATCCACAAGGCAACTCTCAACAATTTCACCAACCATAGCAGTATTATCCAAGTGGAACTCCACCGAAACCTTATGAATTATACTAGTAGTGGCAGCAACCACGATCATGGGCATTGGCACCTCCAAGACAGTAGTACCCCTATTGGCAACTAGATCTCTATGGTTATTATGTTCAGCAACCTTCATCTCTAGGAGACTCTTCTGGTCATGTTGCTACTTACCAACCTCACCATTTCCCTCCTGAAGTTTACCAATTTCCATATGTAAGGAGGGATGCCACCAACTATCCTCATGCTCCTCCTATTCTTGCACCTATTCCTTCACCTCCTGCACAACTACCACCTACTCCATCCATGTAGGGTGAATTGCCTACCCAACCATAGCAAAGAAATACTACGAAGGTAGTTAATCTACAATTGGTTAGCCAACCAAGTGGGTTGAAACCATGATCAAAGAAAAGATCCTTCTTCCAACCTCACAGTACACCAAAGCCCTCAAACTCACCAATGGTTGGTGGCCCTACTCCTTCACCTTCTTCTACATCACCTTTATTCAAGTTCCCTTCAAACCAAAATCCCTCTCAAATCCATACCATGATGTTGACCCATGTTGTATCTGATTGGATTTGAGCTAGCAACCTACCCAAGAAGTTAGTTGATCTCAGGAGTCCCTTAGTATATTTGCAAATTATTAGGAATGAGCCTTGTAAAGCTCTTCTTGACTCTAGTTCCAATGTTAATCTGATCTCACATGAGATGTACACTACGTTGAACCTTCCTCCCTTGAAGAAGAACAACATTAGGCTAGAGTTGATAGACTAGTCCATCACTATTCCATTGGAACTGGTAGAAGACATCATGAAAACCATTTGTAGGTGCTCATATCCTACCAACTTCATAGTAATCAAGGTGGAGAACTACAAGGGGGACTTCCCAATTATTATGGGAAGGGTGTGGTTAAGCGTTGTTGATGCCAAAATGGGAATTAGAGATCTTTCCTTAGAGATATCCAAAAAAATGAGTTTGGGAAGATTGAGAAGAAGAGGATTCCATGTATTATGTACAGTGATTTAGGGTGTCATCGTGTGCAAAAGCTATGGCCAATGAAGCGAACATTTATCTCTGCATGCAAGTAGTGTGCACCAAAAGCTAAAATCCAAAGATGTTTGTATGCTACAGCCACAAAATAGGAAGGTGCCTAGTGGCTAACCACTGATTCTAGTAGTAGTACATTGTGCATGGAACCTATTGAGGGCCTAATGTGTAATTATGTTGCAAGTATGGATGAACTTGAGCAAGTTCATCACCAACTCTCTAAGTGAGTAAATGATGATATCAATTGGGGAGAGTTGGAGACTCCTAACAATTTCAAATAAGAACCCCTTGAATTAAAGACACTACTGACTGGAATGGAGTATGTGTTCTTAAAAAATGAAAATTTGGTCATTATTAATGCCAAACTTGCTGCAGGAAAAAAGAAGATGTTGATGAATGTTGTGGAAAAATGGTTAGCAGCCTTTGCCTAGTCATATTCTAAACTCATAGGAATAGATCCAAGAATATGCTAGCATCAGATATACACTGACCCTACCATTAAGTTGAAATGACAACCGCAGTGAAAGTTGAATTCCAAATTAAAGTAGATTGTCAAAGAGGAGATTGAGTAACTCCTCAAGGTAGGTTTCATCTACCTTATTGCAGATAGTGAGTGGATTAGCACAATCATGATCATGGCCAAGAAAGGAGGCAAATGGTAGGTGTGCATCAACTTCCAACTACCCTTTGTTGACCAAGTGATGGACACCATTTCTGGGCATAGATACTATAGCTTTTTGGATGGTTATAGTGGCTATAACCAAATCCAAATCGCACCAAAGGACCAGGTGAAGATGACTTTCACAAGTCCTTGGGAAACTTTCATTTACTATCAAATGCCATTCGATCTATGTAATGCCCCAGCTACATTTCAATGATTAGTCCTTAACATTTTCCAACAACAAATTGGTAGTAGGGTAGAAGTCTTCATGGATAACTTTTCTACCTACAGAGCTACATTTGAGCAAGTCCTGGACCATCTTGAGCAGGTGTTGAGGAGATGTGTTGAAAAAAACCTCCAGCTCAATTGGCAAAAGATCCATCTCATGGTCTAGGAAGGCATAGTCTTGGGGCACCATATCTCAAAAGCAAGAATCGAGGTGGACCTTAAAAAGATAAGGGTCATTTAAGGAATAACTTGTCAACCAAAAACAATTAAAGAAGTGTGGTCATTCCTTGCTCATAATGGCTACTATCGGTGCTTCATCGAGAACTTTTTCAAAACTGCCAAGCCATTAGTTGAATTAACAAAGAAAGATGCACCATTTTTCTGGACCCCTGTATGTAAAAAACATTTCAACAACTAAAGCAAAAGCTTGTTGAGACCCCAATTCTACAAGTGCCTAATTGGTCTATGTCATTTCATGTGACGAACGATGCATCAAATTATGCTTTCATGGTAGTGCTTATACAAATGGATGATCAAAGATGTCCATATTACATTCATTATGCAAGTTGGAGTACCACAACTACGTAGCTAAACTACACCACTATGAAAAAATAGTTTATAGAAATGGTGTTTACCTTAGAAAAGTTCATGCACTATGTGCTTGGTTATAAAGTGTTCGTGCACACAGATCATAGTGCCATCTAGTTTTTAATAAATAAACTAATGGTGAGCCCCTATGTCATATGGTGGCTCATGATTTTGCAAGAGTTTGATCTCACAATGGTAGATTAAAAGGTGTGAAAAATGTGTTCGTTGATCACTTATCACGGCTAAGATGGGACAACAAGGGAAAAGAGAGCCCCTTATTTGATCAATTTCCTAATGAATATCTCTTTGCAAGGGCTATTAATTCACAAATGCCCAATGAATCAAGATGGTATGACACCATTCTTACTTATCTGCTCAAGCAAGAACTGCCACAAGGGCTGGACACCTAGAGGAAACAATAGTTTCTTCACCAGGTTAAGCATTTCATGGAAATCAATGGGAACCTTTACAAAGTATGTCACGATGGCCTGGTACATTGGTGTATCCTTGACATGGATCAATTGTGTGTTCTCCAAGATGCTCACGAAGGCCCTTGTGGGGACCATTATGCTAGGAGACGCATGGCCATAAAAATCCTCATGGTAGAATATTATTGGCCAACAATCTTTAGAGATGCACATTAGTTCTTTTGCACTTGTGATCATTGTCAGATAGATGGTGGAATGACAGCTTGAATGGAGGGGCCACAACAATGGATTTAATCTCTTGAGTCATTCAATATTTGGTGCATTAACTTTATGGGTCCCATCACACCTATGTTAAATGGAAAGGCTTATATAATAGTCACAATTAACTATTGCACTAAGTGGGCAAAAGCAATAGCCATCGCTGACTGTACATCCACTACTGCTACTCGATTTGTATAATAGAACATCATAAATAGGTTTGGCATGCCTTGTGCGTTAATGTTTGACAATTGAACTCATTTCACAAGTGCCACTTTCTAAAAATTTATGTAGTGCTTGGGAGTTGAGCACAAACTCACAGCACCTTATCACCTTCAAGCTAATGGTCAAGCTGAAGTCACTAGTAAGGAGATTACAAAAATTCTAACATGCATTATTAGCAAGTACTAAAGGGACTAGAGCACCAAACTAAACGATGCCATTTGGGCCTATTGCTCCACATGAAAGCTTTCCATAGGTTATTCTTCTTATGAGCTTATGTATAGAAAACTACCAACATTTCCCATTCAGTCCAAGCTCCGTACACTCTCTATAGCCTGTGACTTTGACATGGATCTAAGTATAGCACAAAAGGAAAGATTAATGAACCTCAACTTTCTAGATAAAAATTGATTAATGGCCTTGTCATTTAATTAAGTGCATAAGATATTCAACAAGAAATGTCATAACCTCAAAATAAGAAAAGTCAAGTTTCAATTAGGAGACAAGGTTCTCTACTAGAATCCTGCACACGTACCTCAACGAACCAAGTTTCAAACATTGTGGGAAGGACCTTACGTTATTGAAGAGAATTTTCCATCTAGGTCCATGATCATATACAAACCTGATAGCCTAGACAAGAAGCAATTAGTGAACATCCAACAACTGAAACCTTTCCATGAGCCCAAGCCAACCAACTCAACAAACACCTTGCAAGATGGACAACCATGCTTAATCTTTCGGATATCCTCCTTCCAACTTAGTCATGGGGGAGATGACCATCCATATTGACACTTTAAGCAACTCCTTAGTCTTTCAACGTTCTTTTTTACACATTTCTGGTTTTACAACTTTTTGTTTTTCATATTCTTTATTTTACATCTTTTTGTGTTTTAGGTTATTGATCTTTTCTAAGTTTTTTTTTTACACCATCGTTAGTATATTTAATATTTCTTGAATATCTTTTACTTTCTTTTATATTTTCTCATGTCTAGTGTAATTTTCTACTCTTTTTGCTAATAAGGTGCCAGGTACAATGGTAATGTGCTACTCGATGGTGTTATGCATCATTTGTTATTTGATTGTTAATATCTGGTTTTTGACTTTGAATGTCATTATTTACAACTAGGACATGGTTTCTTTTCATGTAACAAGAAATGAGTCCACATCATCCTCCCATCCATACACTCTATGGTTTTCCTTGTTCTGGAAATGTGCAGTCCCTTTTTCATTAATATAACTTTAATAACTTTGTAACTTGTATAGTTTCTAGAATTGGGAAGGATTCAAAGGTTCGAGCAGGGTGTGGCTTTAAAGGGATGTGGTATTCTTCATGATTTTCTATTTTCCTATGTGCAAGGGTGTTCTCATGAACTTCTCACCATTCCATGTCATTTAATCACAAACTCCAAAAGGGACTTCATGTGACCATAATTAGGAACTCCATTCCGTTCTCTCTCTCATCCATCTATGCTTTTCATGTCTCACCTCACTGTCGGTTTCATGTTTTGATTTGATGTTCTAGTTTGATGTGTTGGGATTCTCAGTTAGTTACCTTCTATAACCATTAATCGTCCACGGAGCCCATGGACTCCTTGGTTTGAAGTTATGCAAGGGCATAAAAGGCCTGCACCTACTTTGGGGAGGACCCACTCACATATCTTTCGGTTTGGTTAAGTTCTTTAACCTTAGACATTTTTACAATTGAATTCTTTTTGTTTTCCCCATTAATGCCATCTAATTANCAATTGAATTCTTTTTGTTTTCCCCATTAATGCCATCTAATTATGCGCATCTTCACAACTATTTTTAGTGAATTATTTCTTTTTATTGTTATGAATTTCTATACCCTCTTTTTAGTATTCCTTGTGTTAAGCTTTTTCTAAATTTTATGGACTACTTCTCTTACCTAACATATTCGTTAGTCTTACCACTAACATTATCAAGCAACCAATCTACCACAATCACAACTTACCTAGGTATAACCATTGACAAGACAAGGTATTCAACTGCTATGTGTTACACTTTATATACTAATCCTTGATTTTCTTGTGATTACAATGGGAAGAATGGACTAGAAGCAAGACTATTTTCACCAAGGATGATGCAGCAATATCACTCATGGAAGATTGTTCATGACCAATGGATCTATTCTACCTCTCCCTCATTCTTTTATTGCCAAGAGGGGTTGGATGTCCATTGGATTCGAGGATGTTCTTTCCTGTTGTCATGAACACCCAATTTTGTACATAATTGTAATGATGTATTCTCGAGCACTTCTATATTTGTTTGTTTTCTTTGTGTCACTCTTTATGTCATTCAAACATTCCATACCTCCTAATATATTTTATAAGGGACTTGTTCCTCTTCTTCTGTACTTGAGGACGAGTTTTGATTCAGTTGTGGGGGTATGATGCATCATGTTTTACATGAGCCCCGATAGCAGGTATCCAATATCAGGTGGCCATGATATCTAGTACGCAATATTGTGGTCCAAGATGAGATATCAGGTATGCAATATTATAGGGTATTCCTGGGCCTATAAATACAGCCCTTGGGCACATGATTCGGGAGGATTTTTCAATTAATAGCAAAATTCTTGCAGTTTGTTCATTTGAGAGTTAGAATATTTTCCAAATGCCCGTAGCAGGAGGTCTAAGTATAATTGGATCTTTATTCAAACATTGATGTATTTGAATATACCATTGTGTTGGCAATAAAGACAAGCTCTTTGATTCATCCTTGTAGCACTTGAGACTTTCTTTCTTTATGCATTTATACATTGTGATTTCATGCAGTTCACATTTAATGTTATTCATTTAGCAATTAAGTTTGATTAATTAAGAAATTGATTAAAATACACAAGCATGACCCCTTCGAACATACGTGTGACACTTGGTAGCTCAGAAATGATTAGCGTTTGACAACCCAACAATGTTTACATGAAGTTTAGGATGTGTTCGGGAAGTGGGAACAGGTACTTGTGTTAGGCTAGATTAGACAATACTTCACTTAGCATTTAATTTTTCTCACTTTCATTATTTTTTTAGACAATCAAATTGATAAAACATAAAATGATAAAAATATTATGCCTCTGTCACACTTAACCATACACTTGCATTTCACAAGTGAGACTTGGAAGACAACGAATAGACAACACGAACTCACCATTTAGCTCTAGCATACTTGGTAATTAAAGTATGTGGAATTCAACTAGATTGCACGTGAACGCTTGTGATTTGTATGGTTGGGCATAGGGGTACCTCACCACTCATCATATTTTACCTTGTTTATATTTTCTTATGTGTTATTTTCTTGCATGTTGTTTTATTCATCATGAATCTTGAATTTTTGTTGTCACTGCTAATACTACTAAAGGTTCATTCAATACTATATTTAATGTTTTGATTGATTATTCAATGACCTGATTTCATCTTGGGATTATCTCCTTAATTAATAGATCATTAATTTTCTAATGATATTAAGTAGTGAGTCCACGAGATCCACCTATTCCACTCAACTCTATGAGGCTCTTCATCTTGGAAGCATGAGGTCACTCCATAATTACAACTTAAAAAAAAAGAATCAATGATCTTGTTACCTAATGGACTTAGAACAAACCAAATGGGAATGGACAAGGGTGTGACTTTAAGGGAATTTGTCATCTTTTGTTTGCAACTTCTCTCTAGAGTTTTATGACATTCCCCATTGATCTTTCACTAATCCTACTATCGACTATAACAAGAAACATATCTTTGCATGATATGGTTCTCATTCAAAACCAAAAAAGAGAAAAAAAAAACAAACATGGAAATTCAAAGCATCCCTTAGAGACAATAATGGACTATAAGTCTTGGTTATGGGATTAAAAAGAAATGTTACCCATGTCTGAAGGCATCCCTTTAACTAAGACCCTTCCAATCTTCCTGCTTCTCTTTTCTTCTTTTCTTGGAATGATGGTTGTCCTTTGGGATTTGTCATTAACTCTTGATTGTTGAAGGGTCTAAGGATGACAATGCAAAGTCAGTGCATGTGGATAGACTTGGCCTTAAGTAAGGATGGGTTGGTATCAGATCATCTTAATCACAAGATCCTCAAGGACTTCATGTGACCAAGATGTGAGAATCTCTTACTAATCTCTTTTTGTCCTCATTCTAACTTCATCATCAATCATCTCACTGTCTCCTATCATGGTTAATTAATGTGTCTATTTTGATATGTCATAACCCTTCAATGATCTCTCACATGGATTTGATTTTTAACTTCCAAAGCTCATTAATCATCCCTAATGCCTACGAACTTCTTGGGATAAGAACATGTAAGGGAACTAATGGCATGAACCTGCTTTGCGAGGGATCCACTTGCATACCCCTTAGTCTTTTGAAGTTAAATTTCCTATAACTTGGTCATTTTCACAATTAGTCTTATCACTTCACCTTTTGAATGTCCACTTTTGTTTTTCTTTGACATTAATTACTCATCCTAATCCAATCCAAATCCTCTCTCAACTAATTTAACACCATGTTCCATGTTTTTCTGTCCTTTTATGCTTTTCTAGCTTTCTTTGGACTCTTGTGTCTCTTCCAAACTCTTTCAAAATTTCTCATTTCTATTATGTGAAAAATTGAATTCAATATCTACATTGACACATCCTTGTTGACATAGCCAAATATGTTGACATAGCCTCATTGACACATGCTCATCAATTTAGCAAAAAAAAATTTCTATAAATAGGCATGATACTTAGCCAATCTTTCACCATTTACTTCCAAATGAAAGAGGATTTTTTGAATTTTTTAGAGCCCAAAGCCCTTCTAAGTGCTACAACTCTCACATCACTCACCTAATTCACCTCATTCTTTGATCCTCTAGCTACCAAACGTAAGCTTTATGTTGTGAGGACCATAGACCTTTGGTTTCTTTTTAGAAATTTTTTTTGGAATTTTTTCTATCCTAAGGTTTACCCATTAAAATAATATTAAAATACTCATCCTAAGTGGGTTAAACTTAACAAACTCACTCTGGTAGCCAATAACTAAGATAATATTAAAATAAATAATATTTTCTATTGAGATCACAAACAAGCCTAGCTATAACCCAATCTATTAAGAAAGGTATAAAAAAGAACTAAGGGTTATAAAATAGAAAGCTAATTTTGGGTTACATTTGTCATCATAGATGGCACCAAAGAGAGGAGAACAAGCAAGAGGATCTTCCTAGCCTAGGGAAAAGTGACCATGAGGAGGAAGGGATAAACAAAAATAATCATAGTAGTCCCAAGAGCAAGCAGTTGAAGCAACACATGCAATGAGACTTCTTCAAGAGGAGCCTAAAATAGAATCTCTCCAACAGATTCCCATTGCAGAGACCAACTAGTCTAGGTAGGATGAAGCTTCTAGGACAAGGCCTAACCTCAAAGTCACCATAACGAAGGCTTGTCTAGAAAGAATAAAAACCAAGGAGGTTCAGAGTTCTATCCTCCAAGAACTAAACTTTGGACCCTTCTTGGAGTTGGAAACTGAAGACGTCTACACTCAACTATAGGGGTCTTCCATGTGGTCCATCCTCTCCTCCAATGGAGTATGGTACATGGGGGAGACCTACCTATTTTTGAACAACCTACAAGAAGACGCATATATCAAGATCAAGTCTATCATAGTCTCCTACTCAGTTGAGGCCATCATGGAGGTCCTCAGTTTTCCTAACACCAGAGAAACATTGGCAATGATATCAATCCAAATAAATCCAAAAGCTTAGGAGTGGATCTAATGTTGCTATGGGGTGGATCGTAAGGAGTACAATGCAATCACCAAGGTGGAGCAAGCATACTTTAAAATCATGGCTTATCACCCAAACCCTACAATGAGGCTAAGTAGGGTCACAACCTTTTTCACACATGCGTGCATCGCTCTAAGAGGAAAGTCCCCTATCAATCCTCCCTAACTCATCTATTTAGAGATAAAAAAATGCTCTAGGGAGAACAAGAAGGGAAAGAAGATGTTCTTCTTTTTGTGCCTAATTAAAGAACTCTATAAGAGGGGAGGCATATCATGCTATGTCAATAATGTGGTTCATCATGCTTCTACCACATCCTAGTAAGAGATGATGAAGGATAAGGCAATAGCTAAGTTGTAGGAAGAGGCAAGGCCACCACTACTACCACCTATAAGATAAACCACATCAGAGGTGCTTGCAGTTACAGAAAGGCTCAAGAAACTCTATGAGTAGTAACTACAGTAGCAACAAGGCTCAACAAGTGATGGGGAACCATTAGTTTATCATCCAAACCTAAGCCATCTCAATGAGATCACTAGGATCATTAGTTGGTTGGACCAAGAAATTGCCCCACTTTTTTCCACACAATGAAACCAAACACTTATAAGAACAAATCCTAATGCTTGAGAAGTTATGGTGTCCATACTTGGACAAGAATTCCCTAAAATTTCAAGAAATGCCACAACTTTCTTGGTCTTCTTGGAAGTAGGCAAGGGGAAGACTGTTCTAGTGATGCAACACCGAGAATAGGAAATAATGGTGAAGGTGGTGGTTGACAAGGTAGCCAAGGCCTTGAATGCTCCTATAGCATCCATGCCAGACATTACTGCAATGGTAGATATTCAAACATTTATATGATCAAGGAGTGATTGGTTGAGCATTGCCTAATACGAAGAAGTGTTAGAATGACTGGTGGGAACCCGACAACTACTTCTAGGGATGTTTGATCTCTCAGATGAAATTACTACAACCTAGTTTCTATTGCTAGGGATCAAGGGCAAACTACTCATTGCCAATGCCCAACTAAAGACAGCCACCACAAAGAATCAACAGTTGGCTACTGAGGTTATGGAATTGTGGGCCCATTTTTTTGACCTTGTCATTCTCAATCTAAAAATGATAAGGGATGAAGCTTTCCAATAGCTTTAGCACATACTAAGGGAGGTTGAGAATGTGAAGGAGGCAATGATCTTTGATGCATCCTTGTCAAAGGCCATGACCTTCAACACTGACAAGGACTTGTCACAAGTCTATAAAGAAAACTTGGTCCTAACCAAAGTCCTTCATCATTTGTGAAACGTCAAACAAGAAAAGGACTAGATAGTCAAGTTTTTTCATCAATAGTGGGAGTAGCTAGCTAAGGTAAACCTTGATTTTAGAAGGTTGGTATAAGAAAATAGGAATCTCTCTATGGAGGAAGTCTGAGTGCTTCATCAAAAAATAACCATTGAGGTAGACACCTAGGAAAATAAGCCCTAAATTCAAATGAGTTAAGAACCATTACAATGACTACATTGGGCTCCTCAATGAGGTTAATGAAAAAGAAATCCAACTGGCCAAGTCAAAGATGAAAGAGGCCCTCCAACAACTCTAGCAAAGAGACAATGTATGAAAGCCCATCTTTGATGAACTAAACACGTACAACAAAGCTAAAATCTACCCAAAGGAGTTGCAAATCAAGGAGATGACAATGTACATAAAGCTTGCCAACCTTTTTTTATGCAAAGTCAACTATGCTAACAGCATAGAGACCAAGGATTGAATTGGAAAAGCAGGTGGCCAATTTCTACCTCTTGTATGAGGTAGAATTCAAGCATCATAAGGAGACCAAGAAACAGTTGGAGATAGCCAATGCTGATCTTAAAGTTCTTAGAAGAAGATTTACTGACCAATGATCTATTGCTAAGAACCTGACCAAAAGGATGAACAACTACTATAAGTTACAAAACCTAGTAAAGATGTTCGACATTGAATGTAAACAATTTGTAGCATGATTTGTCAAGAGCAAGGAGCTGTTCCCTGTAATGTCATGCTTGTGGGATATACATGCACCAGTCCATATCAATGAAGCTACATGGATTGCCTATGATCCATGTGGCAAAGAGAAGAAGATTAAAGTGTTACTGAAATGCTTTCAAACTTCTTCCCCTAGCAATAGCAGTAGTAGGTCAACCTTAGCCACCTCCATCATCACAAGTGCTAGAATGTGGTGAAGGACCTTTAATACCACATGAACCTCCACCTCCAAGCACTATTTGAGAATTTTCCCTATCTTTGACAACTTAGGAGTACATGTTGAAAGTTTTGTAAAGTGTCTAATTTTGTTGTGATGGACACCAATTTTGTAATCTTGTACAATTTGGTACTCAAAGTTAGTCAGTCTATCTATCTATTTGTCTTGAGTTAGTAAATTCTGTACTTCTCCAAAGTTTTATAAGAAGCTCAACCCTACTTATTCACTTAAGGACAAGTTTTCAATTAGTTGTGGGGATATGATGAGTCATCGCATTATAGGTTGCATCAATGGGCATGCATCGACACAACCCTATCGATGTATCCCCATCAATGCATGGTTACATGCATTGACGTTGATGTAGGCAAAGTCTATGTAAATGCACACACTAATCATATTTAAGGCACCTTAGGTTCATAACATAGCAAACCTCTTATAGTTTGGTTTCTTCAAAGTTAGAACATTTTCTCTTTGAGTGTTCGCAATGTGAATTAAAGAGATTGTATGGAGCTTTATTCGAATGTCACATACTTGAACGCATTAGCATGAATGACAATAAAGTCATATTTCTAATATTCATTACAACACTTAGAATAGATTAATTTTTATTATTTGCACTTTATTTTCAATGTAATTTACACTTATGGATTTAGTTAGTTAATGCACTTCATCCTAAAAACATAAGTATGACCACTTCGAACATAATGTATTATGCTTGGTAATCCGAATAGTGGCCATTTAGTACACCCAGTAATTGTCACTTGGTAACCTAGTAGGGTTGATACTAGTTTGGAATGCATACGAAAAGTGGGAACAAGTACTTATGTTAGAATAGTTAGTCACTAAAATAGGTATGTAGTTAAATAGTTAATTATTAAATATTCTTTTACTCATCTAGCCTTATATATATATAATACTTGTAAAAAAATACACATCATGAGCCTTAAGTCACATTTAACCATACAAACTGATAGCACAAGCATAAGTGTGAGTTAGGAAGACAACAATGATACAACCCTTTACCTCACAGTTTAAGACTATAAGCAACTTAGGAATTGAAGTCCATAGAATTCAAACAAATTGCTAGTGCATGCTTGTGATTCGTATGGTTGGGAGTAGGGTATACAAGCTGCTCATCACTCACAAATAACTTTTTTATTCAAAATAGGATAAATTCCAGTAATATTTCCATTACAACAAAAATAGTTGGAACGTCCTCACAAATTCTAGCATGTAATTTTCTTGGAAAAACAATAATTATTAGCCTTGAGTTTTAATTATGTCTTCCTTTGTCATAAATCAATCTCTACAAAATAACATGTATGATGCACACTATCTAATAATGTTTTTGATTTAGTTTTCAAGGTTGTGCCAATACTGCCAATAATTTTATGTTCAACATTTTGAAAAATAAAAGGAAGATTTTCTAATTCAATCCAACAAGCAATTTTAGAGCAATAAGAAGAATAGAGGTCAAAATTCACTTTCTATTTCCAAGCAATAAAAGTATTACATTGATCTATAAAAAGTCAATTATGTATGGTATAGGAAAGCAAAAATCAATTTATTAAGCATTTTAGTATGCATTAAAATTTAATTAAATTATAGAGCAAGAAGTTAGCACTTATATTATATTCTTGTAGTAAATGAAGGCTGTAACCTTCTAAGAATGATTTAAAAGTTTATGCATACAATAGTTACATTCTTTGAGCTCCTTCAATGTAGCACAACATTTTTCTTTTGATAAATTAAAACATTCCAAAAATGTTGTCACATGCATTTTCAAGGCATAAAATCTTTTACAATGAAAAAAATATGATTTTCATGGTTTAGGGGATCCTTTATGCTTCTTGTACATGGTGTAAAAATGAGGATGCATATATGTTTGACCTTTCATTACAACATCTATGAGAATGCATGAAAGTGCCTCCTCTCATATAATATAAACAAGATTTATATGCATATACTTTATTGCTAATTTTAATCATAGAAGATTTTGTCTAAAATAAATGTCCTTATGTTTCACATGTATATTTTGACTACAAGAAATTTTTTTCATACTGGACATGTTTTTAGCTTTGTGTTCCCGTGTGAATTATTGCTTTAGGGTTATACTTAAGGTAAAAAAGCATTGATTCTTTCTAAAATGATGATAAATCTTCTATTGCATTATCATTGAACATCAAAGTATATGAAGACTTTGAATAATGTTAATATGTTTCCATGAACCACAATAATGATGATTGAGTCTCAATGAACTTTTTCTTTTATTTTCCAAAGGAAGATTGAACATTTATCAACCACAACATTGGTCAACCACTCTTGATCCAATTCTCTTCTTTTCCAAAGAAAATTATCTTTTCTAAATTTAGAAGAAAAGGTTCCTTCCTTGTGTACTTAAATCTATTATCTTTAAAGTCAAATGATAATAATAATTATGTGAAAATATCTTACATTTACATTGTTAAAGGGGTGAAACTTAATAAAGATAAATTACATTAGCAAATTTTGATGTCAACTCAAAATAATAATGTTATGTTATATAAAATGATAAATATCAATAATTTCAAAAGATAAATCAAAATTGCAAGATATCTAACTAACCTATGAGAAACACTGTAAGCTAAGTTTGAATCGTAAGACTAACAAAAGCATTCAAAATAAAATCCTAGACATCCTAGGATTACTGTACTACCCTACATAATTTTATAAATTTAATCATCAATTATGGTAAATGATTTTATGCAACGCATTTTAATATTAATTAATAATATATTTAGACAGAAATAAGATTAGTTATAACTTCAGTTTTCACACTTAAAAATTATCCTACCATAGACTTAAGGTAAAGATATTTTAATGTAGACTTCATAAATAACTTATGTTTTTAAGGTCATATCACTTGACTCAATGTTGTTAAGGCTATGTCACTCAGCTCAATGTATATGTTTTCAATTGTAAATGTATTATAAGTAAATATGTATGCTTTGGGAAGATGTTGGACCCCAAAAGTAATATTCATAATAAGCAAAAAAAAAAATAGAGTACATCACATACTTAACATTGTGTAGAGGAAAAAATTATAGAAAGGAAGAAAACTTTCCATTTTTAGGGATGTCTACTTAGGTATACATAGTTACACTTGATATTTTGAAACATTAGGACAATTAATTGTCATTAGGGAAGATGGTTCTAGTCCTAACAACATCTACATCACTTTCAACATCTATGCTTTATCTTAAAACAACAAAGGAATTTGAGGTACCAATAAAAAGATGTAGTGAAATACCAACATTTTTAAAAAAGCTAGATCCATATGAAATTAGTGCATTGTTTGTAATTTGCTACTTAACCTTATTTTAAGAATTTTTACTGTCAATTATAACCTAGCTATTAACATTAGTTTTGATCTTTGAGTTAAGATTGTTCATATGAGAAATTTGTCTAAATTGATTAATACTTCTTGTAGTATAAGTAGAAATAGTGCCAGAATCTTCTACCTTCTTTAGTTTCTTTATTGCCATTTTATTATTTACACCATTGATATTAATTTCATTTTTCATATTTTTAGCTTCAGATTGTTTTTTTTTATATATCCTCAAATTCAACATGTCTTTTCTTTTTCTCATCATCTTTTTAGCTAAGCAAAAATGAAGAAACATGAAATAAATTTCCTTCACAATGACAAAAATTGTAAGAATTAGGAAGATTATAATATATAATTAACTGAATGTAAGTCTTCCCCTTCTTGCAATACTAATTCCTTTGTATAATTATAAATATTTATTTCAATAAAAAAGTCTATGAGAATCAAAGGGTATATATGAAAGTAGATTTCATATGCTTAATAAAACTAGGAAGATTAACAATTTATTATTTAGCTCTTTGAAAAATCAAGAAAAGATTAAATAACTTAACAAAACATAGAACTTTAGAATATTCTTTAGATAAGGCATAAAAATCTAATGTCCACTAAAAAATGATCAATGCTATAGGTTATATATACATG
The DNA here is from genome assembly GCA_015680685.1 of Gnetum montanum. Taxonomy (NCBI): domain Eukaryota; kingdom Viridiplantae; phylum Streptophyta; class Gnetopsida; order Gnetales; family Gnetaceae; genus Gnetum; species Gnetum montanum. The sequence goes on along the minus strand of MNCI01030560.1, from coordinate 14,429 downwards.
GTCCTATATCTAGGGTATGTTATACTATTAAAGCATTACGTAGATCAACAAGTATAAAAATAAGAATAATACTTAGTATGAATGACTTGAATATTATGTTTTTGCTTCACATTATTTAATTGGGAAGTGAAACTTTAATTATGAGGTTGGTAACTAAAAATTTTGAATAAATACATTGTGATGTAAAATCAACCAATAACTCATATACATTATCAAGAAGAACAAAATTAGAGGTCTTATTTGCATCAACACTAGTTGCAAAAGGTGTCCCAAATTTTTGCTTGTTAGCTTGTAAATCTCCATTCTAAGAACCAACATAAATTTTTGTGTTGATAGAAGAAGCAAACATTTCAGCATTAGTAAAAGAAATTGAAAATAATTTAAAATTTCTCAAAGAAAAGATAATTTTAAAGAAATTGATTCCACTCATACAACCTTAACACCAAAACCAAATGTGTATCCTTGCATTTTGGCTCATTTAACCCACTTTATCATGAACCATATGCCCAAAGTTTTGCTCAAGAATTTTCTTCCGTGTCCATGGTAAAAATGTAATCAGCGTTGACATCATCTTATCCCAACATATTCACATGAGTGGTAAGACATATTCATCTTTGTTGTTCTCATCATAAATTTAGTCCTCAACTTTAACATAATCATTAAAACTTCACCAAATCACACCTTGATAAGCACTTTCATTTGGAGTGATGGTAAGATGTTCATTTCTTAAGTCAAGGTCTTCAAGTGCAACTACTTAAAGAGGTTAGTCTCATCAACTAACCTTCATAGAACCCCACTTAGCAAGTCAAGTCAAGGTCTTCCAACACAACTACTACCACTTGAAAAGGTTAGGTTTTTGCTTATCTACTCATCTTTCCAAGACCCCATTTACCAAGTCAAGTCAAGGTTTTGAAGCGCAACTAGTTGAAAAGGTTAAGCTTTTGCTCGTTTGCTAATCTTTTCAGCACCTTCCCTGGCAAATCAAGTCAAGGTCTTTGAAAGAAATCACTTGAAAAATATTAAGTTTTTGCGCATCACCGAACCTGCACAGGACCCGCTTAACAAAATAAGCACAGTAGCTCCGAATCGGAACGATAACGGTGACACTCACTTTTTGACCAAGCAGGCTAACACGAACTTTACCATCCCATCTGCCTAGCTGCTTGTCTTTATAAGGCGGGCGAAAAGAACCAATTTTGCACACATTCTTGAGTGAATTATTCATTATCTTCTTCTTCGTCACGGCGGCCACAGTGCAGAGAAGAGTGAATGCAGTAATGATGGTGATGAGTAGTAAGACTTTGCCTCTACTTTTGCTTCTGTTGCTGCTCAGGGTTACCTCTGCATCATCATCATCATCGCTAAGTGCAGATGGAAATGCGCTCCTAAAATTCAAGGAAGCAATTACAGCTGATCCTTATAACACGCTTCGCAGCTGGACTCACCACAACTTGCATCGACTCTGCATCGATTGGGCCGGCGTGGGCTGCAGCTTCTCTTCCGCTTTTCATGATGCTGCTGCTTCTTCTTCTTCAAGAGGAGCTTTGCCTTCCCCTTTGCCCAGAGTGGTATCATTGGACCTGAGGGACTCCCAATTATCAGGTGTGATTTCACCATTTTTATCCAATCTCACATTCCTAGTTTATTTGGATCTCTCTATAAATAGCTTCTCTGGATCTATCCTACCACAAATTGCTCAGCTTAACCAGCTTCAACATCTGGATCTCTGTTTGAATTCCTTGGCTGGGCCTATGCCCTCACAGATTTGTCAACTTAGTAAGCTGCAGTATCTAGACCTTTCAGAAAATAACTTGTATGGACCTTTGCCATCGCAAATTGGTCAGCTTAGCAACCTCCAAATCCTGAATCTGGAAGGGAATTCCTTCTCTGGACGTATTCCATCACAAATTGGTCAGCTGGTGCATCTCCAGGAGCTATCATTGGCAGTATCAACAAATTTTAGCGGTGCTATCCCCAAGGAGCTTGGCAATCTAAGCAAGTTGCAAGATCTTACAATGGATTTCAATGGTGGTAGCAGTTTAATACCTTCTTTCCTTGGAAATCTAACACAACTTGAGTTTCTAGGGTTGTGGGGAGACTACTTTACCGGTGCGATTCCAAGGGAGCTGGGAAATCTTCAAAGACTCAGATTCTTGTGCTTATCCACGGACAGGCTAACCGGAAACATTCCCTCAGACTTGAGCAGGCTAAGCCAACTCACCCAATTGTTCTTATATGCAAATTCCAGCAGTGGCATTATTCTACCATCCGTGTGCAACCTAAAGCAGATAACATTTTTAACACTGCATACTCACTACCAAGGTGCGTTTCCAATTCCAGATTGCATTGGCTTTATGTCTCGGCTAGTTGTATTGGAGGCACACACCAATAAGATCCCAAAGTCTATAGGGAATCTCACTAATTTGGGTTTCCTTAAAATAGAATCACAAAATTTGGAAGGCTTGCCAAACGAACTCTGTCGTCTAAAACAACTGCAATCATTAAATGTGACGAATTCAAATGCCAGCGGCTCTATTCCAGGGTGCATAGGTAACATGTCACAACTGAAGTATGTAAGTTTAACAGGAAACCAGCTAAGTGGGCCAATCCCAAAGAGTATAGGAAGACTGGGAAATCTAATGTATCTAGATGTTTCTGAAAACAGACTTAGTGGCATTATTCCAACTACCATGAGCAAATGCAAGCAGTTGTCATATTTGAACCTTGCAAACAACAGCTTGAATGGTACCCTTTCTGCAATATTATTTCCTGCTTCCTTAACCGTTTTGTCTGCCCACCTGAACAGTTTCTCTGGATCTTTGTCAAATTCTTTAGTAAATTGTAAGAAGCTTATTTTATTAGATTTTAGCATGAATATGATTAATGGCATTGTCCCAGATTATTTGAGAGACATGCATAACCTCACAGTGCTGGATTTAGGATATAATATGTTTAGAGGAACCATTCCTCAGTGGTTAGTAGATTTCACAAAGTTGCAAGTGTTGGACCTCTCCAACAATAAATTCCATGGCCATATTCCACCCCAGCTTCACATGCTTAAGCAATTTCACCAATTAGACAATAGCATGGATGATGATGAAGTTGTCATCCTTTCAGGCAGTCTATACTTTACAGAGGCGTATGCTATAAAGGATGTGAAAGTGATGCTCACTGAGAAGGGGTTGGAATTTGATGATAGGCTTGTCATATCTGGCAACAATGTCATTGACTTATCCAGCAATAATCTCACAGGTGAGATTCCCTATGACATTGGAGATCTCAAGGCTCTGAGGTTGCTAAATTTATCTTACAACAGGTTAACTGGCCATATACCTTCATCCATTGGAAATTTGCTGATGTTGGAAGCTGTGGATTTAAGATACAACCAATTGTCTGGGAAAATTCCAATGCAGTTGCAGTCCCTGGACTTTTTAAGTATTTTCAATGTTTCGCATAACAGGTTGTGTGGAAGAATTCCTATAAGCACACAGTTCTCCACGTTTGATGAAAATTCCTTTGGAGAAAATGAGTGTTTGTGTGGGCTTCCCACTAGCATTCCATGTAGCCAAGACAATGAAGCAAACTCAAGAGAAGCCAAGACAAAGACCAAGACCATCAAAGGGTGGTGGGACTGGGTTGAGGAACATTTCTCGTTGTGGGGATTAAGTTTGGGATTTGGAATATCTTATGGTGCCACAATTGCTTTGTATCTTCTTTGGGATCCCTTTCAACGTTTCTTTGGAAGGTACCTGATTTGAAGGTAATCCCAAAATCTGTCAAGATTGACTTTAGTCAGTTTAGTGGTTGTCTGCAGGTACTAAAAACTATGTAATAGTCCAGGATGACTTTTATTCTTTGCTTCTGCTGCTCTTAAAATTCAAGTATGTTTAATATGTTTGCAATTGTGTACTAAGGTAAAGGACTTAATCACTTAAATGTAAAAAATGCTCAAAAGCCCCTGTGATTTTGAAGTCAGAAAATTTTCAGGATGCAAGTAAGATGACATTAAATAATCCTTTGCCCAGTTGTAAATGGGATGTAAGGAATCTCAATGATAAACACTTGCATAAATTAGCTTACTTTAAAGATAAGAATGTTCCATTTTTGGGGGTTTGTTTTCGAAATTGAAGATCCTTTTAACCTTGTTTAATTATAATATTGTCCGAGATTCACATTACGTTGAGAAACATGCATCCCGAGGATCTCACAACCTTTCAAACTATCAGGTTGATTAAACCTTGAATACTTTTGTATGAACACTAACGAGCGTATTTTTTTGGCATCGATTTCTGTTTTTTAAGATGATCACTGGATGCAATATTACATAACGTATTTCTTTTTTCAGAATGGAAGATTAAATCCCATTACCTTGACCTTAAAAACAACTTGCGCTGGGATCATTAAAATATAAAGAATAACTAAGCCTCTTCCAACGTTAAAATAAAAATTAATAAGATATAGCTTTACGGGTAAACATCACAAAATTTCATGATTTGTAACTCTGATCATTGTGTCAATGTTAGTGTAGCAGGACTCCAAGTGAATGGCTACTCAACCAAGTTAGAGCTTTAGGTAGCCAAGTTCAAGTATTTTTTGGAATGCACAAAAAATAACAGTGCACTTCTTGATACCATTTGGGAGGAGAGACCCTGCTGGAACACTGTTTTCAATCATGGAAACAGTACTATCCAAGAGCATTAGATTCATGATGCCCTCCATTCATCTAATAAAATTGGTAAAACTGAATCAGCAATATAGAAGATGTGAATCTAAGTTACCTCAAAGCCTGAGCGGGGCTAAATGCCATAAATGTTACAGTGAAGTTTTGAACATGATGGGGCCAGCCTCTTACCTACAGATCTTCGGATGAGAGGCCCCTCTTACCTAGAGATCTTCGGATGAGCTTGGAATCTTAGCTCATTTGTCATTTCTTTTATCTGTAAGAAATCACAAGAGATTCAGTAAATCAGCCTAGATTCAAATTCCATTTGCAGATCCCAACAAAGAGAAACTTTGCCTTAATGCTATGCAAGTATGTCAATTATTCCCAGGTTTCTAAAACAATGGGTCACTTATATAAAAATCTTTTCTAAACCAATTTCTTCCTTGATAACTGGCACAACAAACTCAATGCATAATAACATAATAATTCCAGTTGCTTTTAAAATTATGGTTCATCATCATCATGCAAGCCTTGTATTAACCAAATAAAGTCAGCTATTATAAAATCATAGTTATTTTTTTCTTTTAATTACATTAATTTTTCCTATCAAAATCAATATATTTAGCTGATCACCCTTTTGCACGTTCTTGACTTTGAAATTCAATCTAAATTCAATTGGTTATACAGCTCAACTATAATTTCATGATAATAATACTGAGATCTAAGATGTACAAAGTGATGAAAGTCAAATTGTTGATAAGAATATAGCTTTATTCGTAAGAGAATGGCTGATTTGGTATGTTATTTGTCAAGTTGAGTTATACTTGTCGCTTTGTATTTTATATGTTCAATTCAAGTATACATTTATGTGAAAATATTATGTCGACCCCTAACTTTTACCAGCTTCAAAACCGTAACTCTTTTAACATGGGCTGAACCTCTCTTGTTAAAGATAAAATTATCAGTCGTACATGGGCTCATCGCTTAATTTAATTTCGAAAGACAGCGTTGATAGTGGCAAAAACGTTGCTGAATTTTCTTTCGCCATCATTACTGCGATGAATCTACAGAGCCAATGCCAAAGTAAATGTCTGCTAGGACTTTGAATAGTCCAGTCGTCGTCATTTCCTTGTGTCATTTAACCACGGCACTGATCAAATTCTTGTCTCTTTATTCTTCCAAAGAAGATTGGACTTTTGGTAAAAAACTGCGCAGCATTACCTGTGTTTATAATACCGTTAGGTACGGCAAATTTGGTGACAGAATAGTCCCTCAGAAAGCCCGCCAGTATCAAATCCCAGAACATGACCGTGGCAATCACTGTGCAGAGAAGCGTTTCGTAGTTTTTTGAATGCAATTTTAGTTGATTTATTTTACATATTACCAGCAACATTTAGGAATTTTCTTAATTCATAGTATCTAATAGATCCATAGAGGATCCAGATGTTTTATGGACATTATGTAAAATTTCAGTTTTAGTGTCCATAATGTAAATGCTAAAACACTTCCAATTCAAGGTAAAAATTACAAATGATCCTTATAACTGTTTTGCCATTGGATTGATCATGCATAGAATCTCTTCGAATTGGGTTAGAGTTTATTGTTGTTGTCCTCCTTGAGCACCATTGACTAGAGTCATGTTGTTGATCCCTCAACAATTTTCACCTATCATGTAAAAGACAATGAAATTTTGGATAGATATAAAAATTATTTTCAAGAATTATTAAATGCAGAATTCCCATGAGAAAACATCCTAGAAGAAGAATCAAATCTTAGTATAGTTAATGGACTTTCCTTTTTTGAGGTGAAAATAACCTTATCAAAAATGAAAAATGGAAAAATTGTTAGACTAGATAACATTCCTATAGAAGCTTGGAAAGCATTGGGAGATATAGAAGTTTCTTGGCTAACACAATTATTCAACAAAATTTTGAAAGATGGAGAAATGCCGAACAATTAGAGAAAAAGCTTTGTTGGTCTTATTTACAACAATAAAGGAGACGTACAAACTTGTGATGAAACTAATAAGCCACATTATCAAATTATGGAAGAGAGTCATAGAGCAACATCTCAAACTTGAATCAACAATGTCAAAAAATCAATTTAGATTTGTGCCAAGGAGATATACTATATAGGCTATTTTCTTGATACAACAATTGATGGAAAAATTCAAAAAACATAGAAAAAATATACATATGATCTTCGTTGACTTTGAAAAAGCATGACAAAATGCCTAGAAATATTATTTGGTAGGCCTTGTGATGAAGTGTCAAAAGTCATTGCGTCGACTGGGCCGCATATACGGGGCCGCGTATATGCGACTGCATCGACATGGGCCTGTTGACGTAGCCACCCTTCCCAGCCTATAAATATGAGGGCCTTCCGCCTCATTTAGGCATCTTTTTGAGTAGTTGTAGCAACGCTCTTGTAGTTTGCTCCCGCAAGAGATAGAATATTTTCCAAGTGCCCGCAGCAAGTGTAAGAAAAGTGATCGGATCTTTATTCGAGTGTTGATGTATCTGAGCCCATTGACGTGACAACAATAAAGACGAACTGTTCAAGCATACCTTGCAACATTTGGACTTAGTTATTTCATGCATTTAATAGTTCAATATGTTTATGCTTTATTAGTTACTTGTTGCTTTAATAGTTTAATGTGCTTATGCTTTATTAATTACTTGTTGATTACTTATGTTTTCAGTCTTATAATTTCAACCGCTATCGTTCATTCGTAGTTCGTTAGAGCCATAAGTACGACCATCTCGAACATAATCCAAACACTTGGTAAGCCCAGTGACGCTTAACGTCTGGTAACTAGTAGTGTTAGGAAATGCTCAGAACGTGCTCGGAAGATGGGACCAGATACTTATGCTAGGAATAGTTAGAATATAAACTAAGATAATTAGAGATTAGATAATAGTTTATTCCTTACCTTCCATACTTTAATTAGTCGCCGAAAAAGATAATTAAAAAGATATAAAAATCATTAGCTTTAGTCTCATTTAACCATCGTAAATAGAACTTCACAAGTGAGATTAGGATGACAACGACCGTTCTAACCCAAGGTTTCACTGGTTAGGAGTATGGTGTATGTTAAGTGCTTATAGTCTGCGGATTTCGACCGAGTCGTGCGTGAACGCTCGTGATTTGTATGGTTCGGTGTAGGGGTACCTAGCCGCTCATCATTGACGCCGTTGTCGGGGACTGTTAGTCTTATATGCATCATCTGACTTTAGTGAAATTATCATTTAAGTCGTTGGAACGGACCTAGGATAGAAATATTTTCGCACACTAGGTGAATTTAAGTTAATCATAAGGTACACTGGTTACATGGACCATCTGACGTCTAATATGTCTTCTCACAGGAGAGAGGTATTTGAACCACTGGTGCTGCAAGAATGTCGGGTGGTGTACAAACATCCCGATGAATATGTTCCTGATTTCACATTCATCCTACATCAGGATGAGCATCTTCGATGGTGGGACATGGAGGGTAGCATCATGCTACCGCCTGACCGAGCAGCTCCTGCGATGCTATATCACAATCTGGGCAGATTGGGCATCCAAGACCGAGTGGCGGAGTATGTCATGGAGGACCATGACTACCAAGACTATCGTCCCACGGAAGCTCAACGGACAAGAGATTAGCAGCAGGCCGAGAGATATGAACAACAGAAGAGGAAACATTTCAATAACCCCACAATGGTGATCCCGTATTTCATGATACTCATTCAACTGAACTTCACCTGGGGTCGCAGATCCTCTAGTTAGTCATTCAGAACAAACCTCCAAGTGATCACAATCCTCAAGGGGATGGCGGGTCACATAGCAAAGCTAGATGAGATGATCATAGCCGTCACCAGGGTAGATGGGGAGATCGACGCCGGAGCGGTGGCGATGCCTCTCCTTCTTCTCCGTCCTCCCCCTTTCCCTCGCCTTCATCCAGCTCAGGTTCTAAGCGTAATAGGGGAAGGTTGGAGAGAAAGGATGGTGGTAGGCAGGTTTGAAGGGGGCAATGTGAGGGAGCATGCGACCAATCACGTGGGCCTCGCCAGCATGAAAGAAGGGGTAGCCAAAATCGTCACAGATGTCATAGTCCCCAACAGGACTATGATTCAGATGAGCCGTTGTTAGCTACTCGAAGCATGCTCCAAATTGCAGAGGTAGTTCACATTCCAAGTAGGCACATGAAGGATAGTCAGATCAAGCGTGTTGATATGAACAACATCTCCAAATTTGAAGGGGGATATAACTGTGATCCGCAGACCCACCTGCAGGCGTTCCATGATGCCTGCACCCTGCAAAACATTGATAACGATTGGCAACAATTGAAGTTGTTCCCTCGTATACTCATCAAAGAAGTTGAAAGTTGGTACCGGTCCTTAGAGCCGGAATCAATCAAAAGATGGAGTACGATGCTTGAAATCTTTAATGACAAATATCAAACGTACTCTAGAGTGGAGAATCTGAGACAGCAGATCCAAGGTTGGAAACAAGGAAATCATGAACCCTTGGATGCCACCATGAGCAGGTATTACTCACTGTTGCATCAGTGCCCTGGTCATGGTTACTCTCAGCGGGCATAGCTTCGCCACATTATTGATGGGCTCCATTTTGAAATGCGAAAGACCCTTGGTGTGTATGCCAAGGGATGACTATCAGAGCTAAGGGCCCATCAGTTGCAACGCTCCATTGATCATGTCGCCAAAGAGGAAGGAGAACTCAGAAAAAAGGAGAGTGCTGAAGAATTCAACCGGGATCCTTCTCTTAGAAAAAGGGAGGTTTGATTTTGTGATGAGGATGAGTCACCACTGGAAGCAGCGGTGAATCGGAAGACTTTGCCATTACAAAATTTTGCATCTAAAATATTGGTAAAGGTGGATAAAATGTGAGACTCTTTGGATGAGAAATTCCAAAGTGTATAGGAAATTATAGAAGAGTCCAAAGAACAAGGTAGTGACTGTGATTGGCACAGGAAGAAGGGAGCTGAACGTACCCAACATAAGGGTAAGGGAAAATTTACTGTAGCAGAACAAGTTGCAGACTTTGACACCGAAGAGGACGATGGATGTGGCATATGCCAATATGAACATCCTAAGAGATGTCCTGTGGTGTCCCACCTTCAAGAGTCTAGGGTCTATGCCTTGAACCCTCGTTTGACGCAACAGCAAACACCCCAAAGGTTGCCTTATCCACAAGGCAACCCCAGGTGATTCCACCAACAATAGCAAGGATACTATCCAAGTGGAACGCCCCTGCAACCATATGAATACTTTCAACAATGGCAGCAACCACAAGCATGGGGGATGCAACCTCCAAGGCAACAATACCCTTACAAGCAGCCATATCCTTATGGGTACTATGTTTAGCAATCGGTCTCTGCAAGAGACTCTTCCAGTCATGCGGCCTTTCCCAGTTACTACCACCCCCTGAATATTTTAGACATCCATCTCCATCACCCAGGGGGACAAATCCACATCTCTTCTACCCTCTGTCACCTTCTTCTGCCACTCCTCCACACCATCTCTCTCAGTTGCCACCTGCTCCATCCATGCAGGGAGAAATACTGCCACAACCACAACAACGAAATGCTACGAGGGTTGTTAACTTACAATTGGCACCTCGGTTGAGTGGACCAAAACCCAAGCCACGCAAATGTCTTTTTTTTCGGCCCAATAATCTAAACACATCCTCATCTATGCCTGTGGCCAGTGCCTCCAAACCTACCAATGCCTCTACCATCATACCGCCTGAGCAGTCCTCTGCTCCGCCGCACTCCAACATCCAGACAGTCTGAACATGTCGTGACCGACTGGATCAAAGCAGGTTCTCTTCCCAGAAAATTAACAAATCTGGGAAGCCCCCTCATATATCTTCAGGTGGTTGGGAATGAGCCGTGAAAAGCTCTTCTGGACTCAAGGTCAGGGGTTAATTTAATCTCTCATGACATGTACAAGAACTAGAACATGCCCCCGCTAAAGAAGAGCAACATTCGGCTCGAGTTAGCAGACCAATCATCATCGTTCTTTTGGGTTTGGTGGAGGACATTGTGATCACCATTTGTGGGTGGTCCTACCCTGCTGATTTCCTAGTTATCTGTGTTGAAAACTGTAAGGGGAACTTCTCAATCATCATGGGAAGAGCCTAGCTAAGCATGGTGGATGCACGACTAGGACTCCGAGATCTGTCCCTAGATATTTTAAAGGAAAATCCTTTCGGGAAGATTGAGAAAAAAAGAGTTCCATGCATCACGTACAGTGACTTGGGATGCAACTGTGTGCAGCAGCTATGGTTCGCTAAGTTGACATCGATTCAAGCATGCAGTCGGTGTACCGAGGAATCACCAATTCAACAGTGCCTGTACGCAACAGCCACTAACCAAGAGGGCACCCAGTGGCTGACAGCTGATCCTACTAGCAGCACATTATGCATGGAACTATCTGAGGGGCTAGTGTAAGCCTATATTGACAGCACAGATGAGATGGAGGAGATTCATCAATAGATTTCTATTGTTGATGACCAAGATGACTGGGGAAAGATAGAAATCCCTGAGAGCTTCAAGCAAGAGCCCCTTGAGCTAAAATCCCTACCGACTCACTTAGAGTATGCCTTATTGCAAAATGGCAAGCTGATAATTATCAATGCTACTCTTGCTCCTGAACAGAAAAAGAAGTTGCTGGTGATGGTAAAAAAATGGGTTACTGCATTCGTGTGGTCCTATCCTGAGCTGACTGGCATTGATCCCAGGATTTGCCAACACCAGATCTACCTTGACCCTTTCATGAAGCCACGATGATAGCCACAAAGATGGTTGAATCCCAAATTGAAGCAGGTTGTAAAAGATGAAATTGAATAATTTCTTAAGGCGGGATTCATCTATTCTATCGTCANTTGAATAATTTCTTAAGGCGGGATTCATCTATTCTATCGTCAATAGAAAATGGATTAGCCCACTCATTATCGTACCCAAGAAAGGTGGCAAGTGGAGGGTTTGTATCAATTTCTGGTTGCTCAACATGGCAACTTTCAAGGACCACTTTCCGCTCCCATTTTTGGACCAAGTGTTGGACACAATCACAAGACACCAATATTACAGTTTTTTGGATGGTTATAGTGGTTATAACCAAATCCAAATAGCACTAGAGGACCAGGCCAAAACTACTTTCACGAGTCCATGGGGGACTTTTGCATATAAGAAGATGCCCTTTGGCCTATGCAATGCGCCTGCGACATTCCAACGCCTTGTCCTAAGCATCTTCCAGCAACAAATTGGCAATGGTGTAGAAGTCTTCATTGATGACTTCTCCACCTATGATGCCACATTCGAGCAAGCCTTGGACCACCTAAAGCAAGTTCTAAAGAGTTATGTAGACACCAATCTGCGGCTCAATTGGCAAAAGAGCCATCTGATGGTCCAAGAGGGCATTGTGCTGGGGCATCGCATTTCATTAACAGGGATCAGCGTAGACCCTAAAAAGATCAGGGTCATCCAAGGAATCACCTACCAACCAAGTACTGTCAAAGATGTGCGATCATTCCTTAGACACACTTGTTACTACCGGCATTTCATTGAGCGCTTCTCGAAGATTACCAGGCCGTTGGTAGAGCTTACAAAGAAGGACGTTCCATTCTTCTAGACCATGGAATGCAAGTCTGCATTCCAAGAGCTGAAATAGAAACTCGTAGAAGCTCTAGTTCTATGGGCATCCGATTGGTCCAGACCCTTTCACATTATGACAGATGCCTCCAAATACGCTTTGGGAGCCGTGCTTACACAGTGTGACGATCAGAAACGTCCGTATTATATCCACTGTGCAAGACGTAGCATTGTGGGTGCACAACTGAACTATACCACCACCGAGAAGGAATTGATGACGGTGGTGTTCGCATCAGATAAATTCCGGCACTATGTGCTTAGATACAAGGTGTTTGTGCACATAGACCACAGTGCTATCTGGTTCCTAATGAACAAACCAACAGTGAGCCCCTGCATAATCTGGTGGCTGGTGATTCTTTAGGAGTTCGATCTTACCATGGTAGATAGAAAGGGGACTAAGAATGTGGTCGCTGACCACTTGTCGCGGTTATGATGGGATAACGCAGAAGAGGAGGAGCCTTTATCCGACCAGTTTCTAGATGAACTCCTCTTCACAGGTGTCGTTGATCCTCAAGCACCCAAGGAATCTCCTTGGTTCAATTGCATCCTCACCTACCTTACAACCTAGGAGCTGCCAAAAGAGTGGAACCATCGACAGAAACAACAGTTTCTCCGTAAGGCCAAGCATTTAATGGAAATCAACGGCCACCTATACAAGGTGTGCACAGACGGCTTGGTTCGATGGTGTGTCCCTGATGCTGATACACTACACATCCTCCAAGATTCTCATGAGGGCCCTTGTGGGGGCCACTATGTTGGATGCAGAACAACCATTAAAATACTGCTTGTAGGATATTATTGGCCTACACTTTTTAAGGATGCATAATAGTTCACCCGCTCCTGTGAACGATGCCAAAGAGATGATGGGATGACGGCACGGTTGGAGGGACCTCAACAGTGGATTCAGCTACTGGAGCCCTTTGACATCTAAGATATCGACTTCATGGGATCCATCATCCCCTTGTCAAATAGAAAGGCATACATCATCGTGGCGGTGGACTACTGTACAAAATAGGCAGAAGCGGCAGCCTTCATCGACTATTCTTCCAACACCACTGCATGATTTGTCTAGCAACAAATCGTTACCAGGTTTGGAGTGCCTTGCGCACTCATTTTTGATAATGGGACTCACTTCAAGGGGGTCACTTTTCGAAAACTCATGCAACGCTTAGGGGTAACACATAAATTCACAACACCTTATCACCCCCAAGCCAACAAGCAAGCCGAAGTCACAAATAAGGAGATCACCAAGATCCTTACACGAACAATTTAGCAAATATAGGAGGGATTGGAGTACCAAGCTCAACAATGCCCTATAGGCCTATTGCTTCACTTGGAAACTTTCTGTAGGGTACTCTCCCTATGAGTTAGTGTATGGAAAGTTGCCAACACTTCCAATCCAAGCAGAACTCCAGACACTATCCACCACCTATGACCTCGGTCTTGACCTACCACTAGCACAACGAGAATGATTAATCAATTTAAGTGTGCTAGATGAGAACCGATTAGTGGCCCTATTTTCCAATGAAACCCACAAGGCCTATAACAAGAAACGACATGATCTTAGGATTCGGAAGGTCACGTTTTGATGTGGAGACAAAGTATTGTATTGGAATCCCTCACATGTATCCCAACCGAAAATGTTTCAGACACTATGGGAGGAACCTTATATTGTCTCCGAAACCTTTCCATCCAGGGCCTTGCTCATCCACAAGCCTGGGGATCCCACTAGAACACAATTGGTCAACCACCAATAACTAAAACCTTTCCGTGAGCTCCACACAACCAGTGTCACCGCCTTGTCATCAGCCGGTTATCCACACTCCATCTTTCACATCTCCTCCTTTCCACCCAGTCGTGGGGGAGACCCTCATCCCTGCTAATCCATTTCACTGCACCCCTCACCACTTTGTTATTTTTTGTTTTACACTTTTTTGTTTTACACCTTTTTATTTTTACAACTTTTTGTTTTTCACTTTTTTGTTTTGTGGTTTTTGTTTTACACTTATTTGTTTTTCATTTTTAGTGTTTTTTGTTTACTTTTTTCGTCATATTTTTTGGCGCAGTCGGTTTTCATTATGATGGGTACTATAATAGTCTTCCTTGTTA
>MNCI01030556.1:73682-83782 GCA_015680685.1 Gnetum montanum | reverse complement strand
GTGAAAGCAAATCCAAGGATGAAAACAAGGATAACATGAACCCTTTNACCCTTTGATGCTGCAATGGGCCAATATTATGCATTATTACATCATTGCCCTGGCCATGGTTACTTGCAGAGGGAACAATTACATCATCTCGTAGATGGGATTAGGTATGAAACATGAAAAACCCTTAGGACTTATGCCCAAGTGAGACTATCCAAGCTTAGAGTCCATCAAGTACAAAGATTATTGGAGCAAGTTGCCAAAGAGGAAGGTGAATTAAGGAAAGAAGAAAGTGTGGAGAAATACAACAGAGATCCTTCCCTCCAAAAGAATGAAGTTAGATTTTGTAAGGATGAAGAATAGTCACCACTCAAAGAGATGGTGAATAGGAAAACTTTTCCTATTCAAAAGATTGCATCAAATGTATCGATAAAGGTAGACCAAATGTGGGACTCCCTAGATAATAAATTTTAAAGCATTCTTAAAATAGTAGAGGAGTCTAGGGAACAAGGTAGTGATCGAGAGAGAAGGCAAAAGAAAGAAGCTGAATATGCACGTAACAAAGGTAAGGGCAAAGTTTCCATCATTGAGGAGGTTGTGGATTCGAATATAGACAATGATGGTAGATGTGAGATATGTCAATATGACCATCCTAAAGGATGTTGCCAAGTAATCTCAGATATGTAGGAGTCTGAGGTGTATGCACTAGACCCATGATTAAATAGATGGAAAACACCCCAAAGGTTACCTAATCCTCAAGGTAACCCAAGGTAGTTCCACCAACCCTTAACGTATTATCCAAGTGGAACTCCACCACAACCAAATGAACAATATCAATAGTGGCAACATCCATAATCATGGGGAATGCCACCACCATGTCAATAGTATTCTTACTATCAACTAGACCCATACAGGTACTACATGCAGTAGCTAATCTCTCCACATGACTCTACTAGTCACATCACTCCTCAGCCTTACTACCAAGTCCACAAGTACTATAGAACTCCTTCTCCTAGGAGAGATGTTTCACAAACGTACTATCCTTCTTACTTGACCATACCTCTTTCACCCGTAGCTCCATTTCCACCTACTCCAGCTATGCAGGGTGAGCTCTCTGCCCAACCACAACAATGCAATGCTACAAGGGCTATCAACCCTCAACCTACTATTGGTTTAGACAACCGCATAAAAAAGAGATCTTTCTTTAGAACCAATAGTCCAATTAAGTCCTTACAACCATAAGAGGCTAATTCTCCAAATGCCTTGCCATCATTCGAATCTTTGGAGCTTCCTTCAAACCAAAGACCACACTTAACACACATGGTCATGTTGACTCATGCCATTACCAACTAGATTAAAGTTGGTCATCTTCCTAGGAAATTCTTTGATCCTAGGAGTCCTCTTATATATTTACAAATCGCTGGAAATGAGTCATGTAAAGATTTTTTGGATTTAGGTTTCGATGTCAACTTAATCTCTCAAGAAATATAGGAAGCTTGGAACTTGCCTCTGCTAAGAAAGAGTAGCATTCATTTAGAGCTGGTCAACCATTCCATCACTAGTGGAGGACATAGTCACCACTATTTGTGGGTGGTCGTATCCAGCCGATTTCCTAGTGATTCAAGTCAACAACTGTAAGGGGGACTTCCCAATCATAATGGAAAGAGCATGACTAAGTACAATTGATGCATTCCTAGGAATACGTGATCTTTCCCTAGAAATATCAAAGCAAAATATGTTTGGAAAGATTGAGAAGAAGAAAGTTCCATGCATCACATATAATGACACAGGGTGCAATTGCATGTAGAAGGCCTATTTTTTACAATTTTTAACATTGCCTACATGCAACCAGTGTGCACAAATGACTAACATACGAAGATTCCTGTATGTAGTAGCCACAAGATAGGAAGGCACCTAGTGGTTGATAGCTAACCAAGAGAGCAACTCAACCATATGCATGGAACCAACTGAGAGCTTGAATTGTGCCTACATCGATAGCATAGACACATTAGAGCAAGTCCATCGCCAACTTCCAAGTCCTGACATCAAAAATATCAATTGGGGAAAGCTGGAAATCCCTAATGAGTTCAAGCAAGAGCCCATTAAGTTAAAACCATCACCCACTAGTATGGAGTATACATTTCTCAAGAATGAAAAACCAATAATCATTAATGTTAAGTTTTCTTCTAAAAAAAAAGAAATATTTCTAAAAATGATAAACAAATGGTCGAAAGCCTTTGCCTGGTCATATCCCAAATTAACTGGAATAGATCCTAGGATATGCCAACATAGAATTTACATTGACCCCTCCATGAAACCTCAACGACAACTACAAAGGCAACTAAACCCAAAGCTTAAGACAGTGGTTAAAGAAGAAATTGAATAGCTTATAAAATCTAGGTTCATCTATCCCATTGCTGATAGTGAATGGGTTAGTCCCTTAGTCATTGTGCCTAAAAAGGGAGGTAAATGGAGGGTGTGTATAGACTTTAGGCTACTAAACATGGCAACATTCAAAGGCCACTTCCCATTGCCATTCGTCAACCAAGTCTTAGACACAATTGCAAGGAATTTATACTATAGTTTTTTGGATGGTTACAGTGGATACAATCAAATTCAGATAGCACCAAAAGACCAAGTTAAGACCACGTTGATAAATCCTTAGGGGACTTTTACATATAGGCAAATGTCGTTTAGCTTGTGCAATGCCCCAGCAACATTTCAATGTTTGGTTCTAAGTATCTTTTAGTAGCAAATAGGGAATGGTGTGGAGGTTTTCATGGGTGATTTATCCACCTGTGGAATGGACTTTGAGTAAGCATTGGACTGATTAAAGCAAGGATTGAAACAATGTGTAGAAATCAACTTAAGGCTTAATTGGCAAAAAAAAGCCATTTAATGGTTCAAAAAGGCATTGTGTTAGGGAATAAGATCTCACAAACAGGGATGGAGGTAGATCCTGAAAAGATTAAGGTTATCCAAGGAATCACTCATCCACTTAAAACTGTAAAAGATATTTAGTCATTTCTTGGACACATTGGCTATTATAGATGCTTCATTGAGAACTTTTAAGGATTGCAAAACCTTTAGTAGAACTAACAAAGAAGGATGTACCTTTTGAATGGACCAGGGAATGTGAGCTAGCCTTACAAACCTTAAAATAGAAGCTCATAGAAACACCCATTCTACAAGATCCTAACTAGTCCAGAGCATTCCACATAATGACTGACATGTCCAAATTTGCTTTATGAGCTATACTTACATAGTTAGATGATAAAAAATGACCCTATTACATTCACTATGCAAGTCGAAGTATTGCTAGTGCACAACTCAATTACACCACAACAAAAAAAGAATTAATGGCAGTGGTGTTTTCACTAGTAAAATTTAGGCACTATGTATTGGGCTATAAGGTATTTCTACATATGGATCATAATGCAATTTGGTTCTTAATAAATAAATCAATAGTGAGCCCTTACATCATACAATGGCTCGTGATCTTACAAGAGTTCGACCTTACAATGATCGATCATAAAGGCACCAAGAATGTAATTGTTGATCATTTATCTTGGTTACGATGGGACAACAAAGAGGAAAAATATCCAATTTCTGACCATTTCCCCAATGAACCCCTCTTTGTAGGTGTAATAAAAAATCAGTTAACCATAGAGACAAATCATTATAGTAGCATTCTTACCTATCTCCTTACACAAGAAACACCACAAGGGTTAGACGTTAAAAGGAAACAACAGTTTCTTCACTGAGCCAAATATTTTATGAAAATTAATGGACAAATTTATAAAGTATGTTCCGATGACTTAGTCCAATGGTGTGTTCCTGATGTAGAACAATTGCGAGTTCTCCAAGATGCTCATGAGGGCCCTTGTGGGGGTCATTACGTTGGGAGATGAATAGCCATTAAAATATTGCTTGCAAGATATTATTGGCCTACATTATTTTGGGACACTCATCATTTCATGTAATCTTGTGAGTGCTACCAACATGATGGGGGGATGGCTACTAGAATGGAAGGTCTGCAACAATGGATTCAACCCTTAGAACCCTTCAACATATGGGGAATTGATTTTATGGGGCCTATTACACCAATGTCTAATGGAAAGGCCTACATTGTTGTTGCTGTTGACTATTTCACAAAGTGGGCAAAAGCAACCACTGTTACATACTATACATCATCTACCACTGCATGATTTGTTCAACAACAAATCATAAATAGATTTGGCATGCCTTGTGCACTTATTTCTAATAATGATACACACTTTAAAGGTGTGAATTTTCAAAACTTGATGTAATTCTTAAGAGTTGAGCATAAGTTAACTACACCATATCATCCTCAAGTGAAAGGTCAAGCTGAAGTTACCAATAGGGAGATCACAAAAATATTAAGATGAACCATTAGAAAATAGAGATGGGAGCACCATGTTGAACGATGCTCTTTGGGCATACCACTCCATATGGAAACTCCCTATAGGTTACTCTCCCTATGAGTTACTATACGGTAAACTTCCAACACTTCCTATCCAAGCTAAGCTCTATACACTATCAACAGCATGTGACCTTAACCTTGAACTCAGTCTAGCATGGAAAAAATGGTTGATGAACCTTAACTTGCTAGATGAAAATAGATTAGCCACCATATCATCCAATGAGCTTCACAAGGCCTTTAACAAACAATGTCATGACCTAAGGATTACGAAAGTTGAATACCAACCAGGAGATAAGGTTCTTTATTGGAATCCCACACATGTGACATAATGAACTAAATTTCAAACACTATGGAAAGGACCTTATATCATTCATGAAAATTTTCCTTCATAGGCCATGATGATTTATAAACCTAAAAGCCTGAACAAGAAATTATTGGTCAACATCCACCAAACCAAACCTTTCCATGAACCTAAAATGACCAGTACTAACACTACCTCTATAAATAGCCAACTTTGCTCATTATTTCAGATCTCCTCCTTCCAACTTAGTCGTGGGGGAGATGGCCACCAATGCTAACCATTTTAAGCCCTCAATTCCTTTTTTCCTTTTTGTTTTACACATTTTTCATCTTTACTTGTTTTTGTTTTACAACATCGTTAGCCATTTTTCCTATTTCTTTCTCTATTACATTTTGTTTGAATAAATCTCACTCATCCTATAATAAGTGCTCATGATGGTGGAATGTACTATAATAGTGTTGATTGCTAATGTTGGTTTTTACCTTTGACTTTTAATTTTGATGCTAAGAGATGGTTTCTTTTGATAAAATAGGTAATGAGTCCATGTCATCCATTTATCCATTCAGCTCTATGGTCTCCCTTGATCTTGGAACTATACTATCCCTTTTTCTAAGTAAACTTATTAATGAATTGGTGGCTTAGTATTCTTCAATCCAAGGAAAGATTCAAATGGATTGAAAAGGGTATGATCTCAAGGGGATTTGATGTATTTTTGTTGGCTATTCTGTTGGGTACTTGGATGTTTTTCATAGGTTTTTTTCCATTTCGCTCTTGACCAAATATCAGGAAGTTGACCAAATCAAATAAGTCTTTACATGATGTGATTCTTCTGCAATATACCGAAAAAAATAAACAAAAAAATTGGTGAGAATTCAAAGCACACCCCTTAGACATAATAAGAAACATGGGCCAAAAGCACTGGTTATGGCACTAGAAAGACATGTTACCCATGCCTGAAGGTTCCCTCCAACTAAGGCCCTTTCTTTCTTCCTGCTTCTCTATCTTTATTTTGTTGGAATGGTGGTGGCTCTATGGATGCATTCTTGTTGCTTCAGGAGGATAGGTTGGTCAAGTGTGTTGATGCAAGGTCACTGGATGTGGTTAGCTTTGATTGGGATTTGGCATGAATTCTATTAAGCCACCTTAACCACATAATACACAAGGGACTTTACACAACATTGATTTTGGAATTCAACTCCATCCTCTGTTCTCTTTCCATATTTCTTTTTATATTCCACCTCATTTATAGTTTTATGATTAGTCTATATCTTGGTTGATGCATTGTTCATCTTTGGTAAAATCTTATGGGTAAGTCCTTAACCATTGTTTTCATATGTCATTCCTAAAGCCTATGGACTCTTTGGTTTGTGGGTATGTCAGGGCATAAAGGGCATTAGCCTATTTTGGGGAGAATCCACTGACATTCCTTTTTAGTGTAATTGTTAAGTTCCTTTCCTTAAACATTTCCTGCCATTAACCATTTCCCATTTTAACCCATTCATGACATCCAATTTTGTTTTATTGGCTTTACCATTGTTATTTCTTTATTCTTTCTTTTTCTTTCATTTTCCATATTCTCACTATCAAAGGTTTGCTATTAGTCATGGGGGCCCTATCACAAATGTTTTCATTCCCTTACTTATCTCACCCCTACACCTTGGGTAGTCACTAGTGATAAGCCTCTAACACAATATCTACCATACCCACAACTTAGCCAATGTGCTTCATATTAAGGCAAGGTATCAATCATATTATATCTTATATATCCTTNAGTGTTCACCACAATGGGTATGAACACCAATGTTGTAATATATTTGTCGATAAGTTCACTGAGCACTTTAATTCTATCATTCCATGTTATCGTCAGTTGTCGTTCAATCAATAATCTCATACTTTTCCAATATTTTATAAGGAACTCAAGGATGATTTTTCATTTAGTCGGGGGGGTATGATGAACTGCGATATCAGGACCGTGATATTGGATCCATGATATCGGGTCTGCGATATCGGAGCTTGCCAAGTGATATCAAACATCTAATATCAAAACCTATCTCATTGCCTATAAATAAGAGGTAGGCGCACTTGGTTTTGGCATTAGTTTCTTAGTTCCTTACCTGAACTCTTGCAATTTTCCCTTTCTAGAGTTAGAATTATTTCTGAGCACCTAAAGTAGGAGTCATAAAGTGAATGGATCTTTATTCGTGCATTGTGTACCTCAGCACACCTTGTGTCTAGCAATAAAGATGAACTTTGTGATAAAACTTGTAGCATTTAGAATAGCTTATTTATTGCATTTAATGTTATTTACAGTTATTTAATGCTTTCATTAGTTAATTGATGTTGCTTTTATTAGTTTGTTAATTTTCACAAGTAAGCACACTCAGTACGACCACTTCAAGCATACATGGAACAATTGGTAACCTAGTAACGATTAGCATTTTGTAATCCCAATAGTGTTACATTGGTTCAGGATGTGTATGGAGAGTGGGAACAGATGCTGGTGTTAAGACTAGTTAGAACCTAGTAGATTAGTTAAATTAAATTAGCTACTTAATTATTTCATTTATCCCTTTTAACACCAAGACATAAACATAAAAATCATAAAAATCATATACCTCAAGTTTACTTAATCATACAATCGTGCCATACGAGTAAGCTTGGGAAGACAACGATCGCCTAACCCATCCTTGTTTTGTGAAGGCATATTTGTATGGTTGACTGTAGGGGTACCTCACCACTCATCACCACTACTATTATTTCTTTCTCCATTGTGCTGTAATTTAATTATGCTTCCACAATGCTTTGAGTCATGCAGTGGATATAGTATGAATGTTTCTTATTATCCATCTACATGAGCACAACTCCCAAATCATAGTTAGAGGAATAGTAATTGATTGATCTGCTAATTCTAGATGGATGTTGCTCTTCTTGATAAGTGGTGGGTTCTAGGCCTTATACATGTCATGGGAGATGAGATTAACTCTAGAACTAGAATCAAGAAGAGCTTTGCATGGCTCATGTTCAATGATCTGTAGATAGATGAGTGGACTTCCTAGATCAAATATTTTTGTAGGAAGATTGCCAACCTTGATCTAGATGGAAACAACATGAGTTAGCATGATAGTGCAAATCCAAGATGGCACTTGGTTTGAAGGGCACTCGAAGGTATTTGATGTAGAGGATGAGGATGTTGGAGATTCAGGGCAATTAGTTGGACTAGGTTATGAGGGTTGGAGAGGACTACTAGGCTAGAAGAAGGGTCTTTTCCTTAATTGATTGTCCAAACCACTTGGCTAAAAAATTGGTTATGAGTGTATAGCCCTTGTAGTATTTCATTATTGTAGTTGTGGAGGAATCTCACCTTGCATGAATGGAGCAAGAGGTAACTGGGTTGAAGGTGGAGATGTGTGTACAGAGGGATGTAGTATGGATATGGGTTCTCCCCTCTAGTAGATGGTGAACGTGTTCAGTGGTACGCTGGATGGTAATAACGATGCTGGAATGATGTATGACTTGCAAACCTTCTAAGGGAGATGGGTTGCTAAACATAGTATCCATATGAATCTAGTTTCCTATAAAGGTACTGCTGCCTTGGCAGTGGCATTTCCCATGATTGTGGTTGGTACCATTGTTGGTATTGTTCATAAGGTTGTGGAGGAGTCCCACTTGAGTAGTAATCTTGTTGCTATTGGTGGAACTACCTTGGATTGCCTTGAGGATAAGGTAATCATCTTGGAGCTTGCCTACGTGCTAGGCAAGTATTCAATGCATACATTCCAAACTCTTGTAAGTGTGACATCACAAGGCCACAAGCCTTTGGATGTTTGTATTGATAGATGTCACATTCAGTTTCACCATCAAAGTTAGACTTCATAACTTCCTCTATTACAATAGCTTTGCCCTTACCTATTTGGTAGGCACATTCAACTTCTTTTTGCCTCCTGTCATTATGATCACTATTCTACTCTTTGGATCCTTCAGCGATTTTCATATCAGTTTGAAAATTTTCATCCAAAGAGTCTTATAACTTATCAACCTTTGCTAAAATGTTAGAAATACATTTTTGGATGGGTAAGCTCTTTCAGTTCACCACTTCATTGAGTGGTAACTCCTCCTTGTCACAAAATCAAACCTCTTATTTTCTTATGAAAGGGTCCCTATTATACTCTTCAACACTTTTCTTTTTTCATAGCTCACCTTCTTCTTTTTCTAACTACTCAATTAGCCTCTAGATCTAATGAGCTCTTAGTTTAAAAAATCTTCCTTGGGAATACACCCCAAGAGTTCTTCTTATTTTTGCTTTGAACCCATCCATGATGTGGAAAAGTTGTTCCCTCTGAGAATAACCATGACCAAGACATCGGTGTAATAGTGAATAGTATCAGTCCATGGCAGCATCCAAGGGTGCATGTGTTCCCTATTTCTAGCCTTGAATTTACCTTCTTAGGTTAGAGACTTTAGGGTCCATCTGGCATTTGTCATTAAATAGCTCTAACATGGTACTCCATCGGCAAATAGATTTTAGCTTTAAGGATTGGTACTAGCTTGTAGCTTCCTTGATGAGTGTTCTTGGGAAAAGCTTGAGTTTTTGCCATTCAATTTCTATATTCTATAAGGCACAGACATCATGAAAAGCTTATAGNTTTGCCATTCAATTTCTATATTCTATAAGGCACAGACATCATGAAAAGCTTATACATGTGTTTATGAATCAGAGTTGTATCTCCCCTCAAATCTTTGTATATTGTTCATGTCTAAGTGCTTGATTTGACTATCCTTCATATGTCTAGTTGGAATTTTAACTACCTTTGCAATGTTGAGCATACTATGAGTCACTAATAGAAGTTCATCATCATCATTACATTGATGATGCCGATGATGGTTTCAACAACTTGTTCAATTTTGGTGGCCTTCATGGTCATTATTATCTTGGTGATCACCTTCATCATAGTTATTTCGACAGTGGCTTCTATGAGAACCATCAAACAAAGAGCGATGTTTAGAATTAGATGAAGAGAAAGGTGGACCATCATTGCCACCACCATCGCAGTGTCTACCACCACTCTTCTACTTATTATGATCACCATCCTTAGATCCCTTACTATTATGATGCTTGCCCAAGTGCCTACCTTGGTTGTCACGTTTTCTTCAACCTAATTTATGAATAGTGGATCACAGGGTTAGGTTCACATCCTTGTCATCAGTATTAGGGGATGGAGAATCTTCATGTTGAGAACCTTTAAAGTGAGGATCCTCATTGTCATCTTGATCTAGTAGGAACAAAGGATTAGTGAAATGTTTCTCCTTTGTAGCATCGTGGAGCTTCTCCTGACATCTATCTCATTTGCATTGTGTTTTAGTGAGACAATA
>MNCI01030556.1:50022-65911 GCA_015680685.1 Gnetum montanum | reverse complement strand
TTTTATCAAAAGAACCATATCATAATATTAGCATCATAATTCAGAGGTAAAAACCAAACATTATCAATCAATAGTATATAATTCAATCCACCATCAGGAGCACTTATTGTATGACGAATGAAAGTAAATCAACTAAACAAAGAAATAGTAAAAATGTGAACAATGGTGTAAAATAAAAATAAAAATAAGAAAGATTGAAGAAATGTGTAAAACAAAAAATACCAAAAGGGCTAAGGGCCTATAATGGTTGGCATAGGTGGCCATCTCCCCCATGACTGAGTTGGAAGGAGGAGATCCAAAATAGCAAGCAATGTTGTCCACCAACAGAGGTAGTATGAGTACTAGTTATTCTAAGCTCATGGAAAGGTTTGGTTTGTTGACCGTTGACCAATAGTTTATTATCTAGGCTCTCAGGTTTGTAGATCATCATGGCCCCTAAAGGAAAAGTTGCATGAATGACATAAGGTCCTTTCCACAACATTTGAAATTTGGTATGTTGTGGCACATGTGTGGGATTCTAGTAGAGAAAATTAGCTCCTGGTTGATATTTAACTTTCCTAATTCTTAGGTCATAACATTGTTTATTGAAGGCCTGGTGCAATTTGTTAGATGACAAGGCAGCAGATCGGTTCTCATCTAGCAAGTTAAGGATCATCAACCATTATTTTTGTGCTAGATCAAGGTCAAGGTTGAGGTCACATGTCGTGGATAGTGTACAAAGCTCAATTTGAATGGGAAGCATTGGTAATTCACCATACACTAACTCATAGGAAGAGTAGCCTATAGGGAGTTTTCATATGGAGCAGTATGCCCAAAGAGCATTGTTCAGTTTAGTGCTCCAGTCTCACCTGAACTTGCTAATGGTTCTTGTCAATATCTTCATAATCTCCCTATTAGTGACTTCAACTAGATTATTCACTTGGGGGGTGATATGGTGTAGTCAGTTTGTGCTCAACCCCTAAGCATTGCATTAATTTTCAAAAAGTTTCACCTGTGAAGTATGTACCATTGTCTAAAATAAGTGCATGAGGCACAACAAACTTGTTTATGATTTGTCGTTGAACAAATTGTGTAGCTGTAGATGCTGTACAATCCTTAATTGTAGCTACTTCTACCCATTTTGTAAGGTAATCAACGACAACAATAATATAAGCTTTTCCATTGGACATTGGTGTAATTGGCCCGATAAAATCAATTCCCCAAATGTCGAAGGGTTCTAAAAGTTGAATCCATTGTTTTGGATCCTCCATTCTAGTAGTCATTCCCCCATCACATTGACAGCACTCACAAGATTGGACAAAATGATGGACGTCCTAGAACAATGTAGGCCAATAATATCCTGTAAGCAAGATCTTAATGGTTGTTCATCTCTCAACATAATGACACCCACAAGGACCCTCATGAGCATTTTGGAGAACTCGCAGTTGATCTACATCAAGAACACACCATCGGACCAAGCCATCAGAACATACTTTGTAAAGTTACCCATTGATTTTCATAAAATACTTGACTCAGTGAAGAAACTGTTGTTTCTTTTTAGTGTCAAACCCTTGTGGTGTTTGTTTTGTAAGGCGATAGGTGAGAATGCTACTATACCAGTGTGTCTCCATGGTTAATTGATTATTCACTACACCTTCAAAGAGAAGTTTATCTAGAAAATAATCAGAAATTAGATACTCATCATCTTTTTTTTCCCATCGCAACTGAGATAAATGATTAGCAACCACGTTCTCGGTGCCTTTATGATCAATCATCGTAAGATCAAACTCTTATAAGATTACAAGCCATCGTATGATGTGAAGGCTTACTATTGGTTTATTCATTAGAAACCTTATTGCACTATGATTCATGTGTATGAATACCTTATAGCCCAAGACATAGTGCCTAAATTTTTCTAGTGCAAACACTATAGCCATTAATTCTTTCTCTGTTTGTAGTGTAGTTAAGTTGTGCACCACCGATACTTCTACTTGCACAGTGGATGTAATAAGGATGTTTTTGATCATCTAACTATGTAAGTATAGCTCCTAAATCATAGTTGGATGTGTCAGTCATTATGTAGAATGGCCTAGACTAGTTAGGAGCTTGTAGGATAGGTGTTTCTACTAGCTTCTATTTTAAAGTTTGGAAAGCTATTTCACATTCCCTAGTCCATTTGAAAGGTATGTCCTTTTTTGTTAGTTCAACCAATGGTTTTGCAACCTTTGAAAAGTTCTTAATAAACATTCTGTAGTAGCCAATGTGTCCAAGGCATGATCGGATATCTTTTATAGTTTCTGGTTGACAGGTAATTTCTTGGATAACTTTGATCTTTTTGGGGTCTACCTCTAATCCCATTCATGAAATTTTATGCCATAGTACAATGCCTTCTTGGACCATAAAATAGCTTTTCTACTAGTTAAGCCTTAAATTGATTTCTACACATCATTTTAATACTTGTTCTAACCAGTCCAAGGCTTGATCATAGTTTGCTTCGTAGGTGGAGAAGTCATCCATGAAGACCTCCACACCATTTCCTATTTGCTACTAGAATATGCTTAGAACTAATTGTTGAAATGTTGCAAGGGCATTGCACAAGCCAAACGACATATGTTTGTATGCAAATATTCCCCAAGGACTAGTGAACGTAGTCTTGGCTTGGTCTTCTAGGGCTATTTTAATTTGGTTGTACCCATTGTACCCATCTAGAAAACTATAGTAGCGATGCCCTACAATGGTGTTTAAGACTTGGTCAATGAATGGCAATGGAAAGTGGTCCTTGAATGTTGCCATATTTAGTGGCCTAAAATCTATACACACACTCCATTTACCTCTCTTTTTAGGAACAATAACTAAGGGACTAACCCATTCACTATCTGCAATGGGGTATATGAACCCAACTTTTAGAAGCTGTTCGATTTCTACCTTAATCACTTGCTTAAGCTTTGGGTTCAATCACCTCTGCGGTTGTCATCGAGGCTTCATGGAAGGGTCGGTGTAAGTTTTGTGTTGGAATATCCTAGGATCTATTTTGGTTAATTTGGGATATGACCAAGTGAATGCTTTCAACCATTTTTTTATTACCTTCAAAAGTATCTATTTTTGTTGCAAAGTGAGCTTAACATTAATAATTACCAGTTTTTCATTCTTGAGAAATGTGTATTCCATACCGGTGGGCAATGGTTTTAACTCAAGGGGCTCTTGCTTAAACTTATCAGGGATTTCCAACTTTTCCCAGTTGATATTTTCAATGTTGAAAACACCACAAAATTTTGGCTAGCACTTTCAGACAAAAAATAAAGCTAAGTCATGATGATCCCCAGCATGGACAAGCTCCAAAGCACAAAAACAACATTAAATGGAGCATAATTGAAAAGGAAAAATTTTATCAGGACACACAGGTGCCTACACCAGCATCTGGCATCAGGAATTTCATGTTTTGGGTTCAAAATACTCAGTTTCGACCAAGTGTACTCTGTTCATGCTGGGTTGTACACTGGCTAGCGTATAGACCAGCGTATGGCAAGTTTTGGGCCCCAAAAATGAGTCAAAACGTGCCAGAATTGAGCGTCTGGACCCCCCATGACCTTCCCCAAGGTCCCTAGCAACTCCTAGCCTCTTGAAAATACAATTTTGGGTCCTAAATGATGCATTTTCATGTGTATACGCTGGGCACACCTTGGTATACGCTGGCCAGCGTATAGCCCAGCATATACCATCAAAAGGGCCCAAAATAGGCATCAGAGAGCAAGATTTTCACATCAAATCACCTCATGGAGGTAGGAAAACTATTGAGCATCATCACTAACTCCTGAAGATCAAGTTTTGACCTCAAAATGATGCATTTTCATGTGTATATGCTAGGTACACCTTGCTATACGCTGGCTAGAGTATAACACAGCGTACACCACCATGAACGGGGCAAATCCGGCACTTTTGGGCATGTTTTCAACCTAGAATCAATCCTCAAGACATGGGTAATAATCCAACAAGGTCACATGCCTCAAAAACCTTAGTTATGGACTTCCAACGAGCCATTTTTACCTGTTTACGTTGAGCACACCTTGGTATATGCTGGCCAGCGTATAGCTCAGTGTAGACCACCAAAACAGGCTTGAAACTACATTAAAATGAAGTCAAAATCGTTATCCAGAAATCTTGGAGGATTAGCATCACTCAGGCATCAAGGAAAAAGCACCAGCATACAGATTCAGACATGCAACATGGCAGTTCATGAGGTGTACGCTGAGGTTGACGCTGGCCAGCGTATAGCCCAACATCAACCCCACAAAGTCCTCCAAAACAGCATCAAATCAGGGAAAAATTGGTACAAATTCGACATACAGCACCCACAGGACATGAGCCATGCATATCTATAGTAAAAATTAGCTTTGGAGGTCAAAATTTGGTCCAAAATGCATCATTTATGGTCCATACGCTGGCCAGCATATGGAGCATATACGCCAACGTATGAAGCGTATGGAGCGTATACGCCAACATACACACACTAGACACCCAATCTTATATGCTGAATGCTATATGTAGATGCCAACACATGGCAGAGCATTTCAAGACATGCTGAGGCCAAAAACAATAGGCTAGAGCATGGATCCAGAAGCCAGAGACATCATTCTTGTTGTAACATACAAATTCTTTAGTAAATTTTAAGTTTTTTAAGCGTTCCAAGACTATACGCTGGGTGTTCATACACCAGCATGTACGCTACATGCTATATAGTTGTAACATATCCACCTATCTCCTGATCTGAATTTTTCTCACCTCACAGCCACTCATCTCATTCTAGATCCGAATCTAACACCCAAGATCTTATAAAATCCCCAATTTTTCACCAAATTAAGGTTGGCAATTTTTACAAATAGACATAAAAATTGAATCTGGGACACTTAGTAGATCTGGGCATCAACTTCTATATGCTAAGAATTAGACTTGGATGCTGAATTTCCCTACAACCCAAAACTTGCATCTTCCAGAACTCGTCATCACCCACCGGGGCTAAACGTCTGCCTTGTGATCAATCCACAACTGCGTTCTGACTAGTGCACACTGTAATCATTTTTCAATACAAAATAATTTACATTTTTCCTAGATTTACTGTAGTTTTCTTTATTTTTCCAGTTTACATTTACATTCTAGTTTACGTTATTGTGCCTATTTACGATTACGGTGTACGTTTAATGTGCATCGTTTATGTATAACCCAATGCATTGCAAAGTGTGTACGTTGGGGAAGTCCTCATTTGATTTGCGCACGGACCATTCGAGGCACTCTACCTTTTTCCATTCCAGCTTGCCATCAAGCAAAGGTAGGGTCTTCTGTATTTCTTCTAAGGATCTCTTGGTGTTTGTTTCATTCTAGCCTTGCATCGATGCTTTCAAACGGTACAGAAAATGGTGCTAGAAGGAGGGCCGTTTTTCTCCTAGATCTACATCTTCCTATCCTAGATCTATCCTCTGTGACTATAGATCTACACCTTTTGACTAAAATTTGCACCCTGTGACTGCAGATATGTGCCCTGTGATTGCAGATCTGTGCCACATCCAGCATTCATACGTTGTTCACCTGTATACACTGCATCTTTACCATTTGTTTTGGCCAAAATATTAATCTTTATAGTATACGCTGTAGTTCATCTCCCCTGTTGGCATTTACACTTGCATTATATCCTATGTATCATCTGTATATGCTGTACATAGTTGGTGTACGCTGTGACCCCTACTCATACGCTACCACCTATACGTTGTTCCAACACTTAGCCAAATTTTCTCTCGTTTACGCTATATATGCTATTCCAACACTTAGCCAAATTTTCTTCCATTTACGTTGTATACGCTGTTCCAACACTTAGAAAATTTGTTTGCTTCTAGCCCAACACTTAACCAATTTTTTTTTAGTTTACATTGCCATACTTAAAGCATGTAAAATGGACCCTACAAACACCAATACTTCTGCTCTCCTCATCTCTGACCCCAACGTGTCAGTCTTATACCCTGTGACCACCACCAGACCCATAGTGACTCATGGTGAGGTCAACCCTTAGGGGCTGCCTCACCAATCATTGAGACTGTAGGGCCATGACCCCTCATTCACCACTTTAACCCCTAAGCAATACAACTTCATATGTGTCAAGATCCAAGCGAACTTACTCGTTGATCGAACAGAACTTGATGCGAAAAGATATTATGAAGTCATCAACAAGGGAGGTCATGAATTCATCCCTACCCCCTATGACGTCATCCCATTTACTAAATCCCACCATGAACTCCTATCATAATTCCTTTTGACCAGGAACCAAACCTCACACCAACCCGTAGTAGAATCTCAAAATGGAGATGAGGAAGATAATTTTGCAGCCCAATCCGAACACAGGGAAACGTACCATACTCTTAGTCCGCATACTTACGTGAACCTATTATTTCACCCATTCACAGGGGAGAGTGTGTCTCTTCATACAGTTAAAAGCACTCAAGCACATGTACCTCAACAGGAAGCGCTCACTCTCATTTCCACTCTCCCTATGACCAACTCTCAATTTACCATGCCCATGCCCACTATCCCTCCGATTACTACCTTACCCTCCCTCTTACAAGTACAACCCCAACAACCCCCCTCTCAGATTAATGTAGGAGAAACTTTTCCACCCCAAGTAATTGGGATTCCATCTATGATACCCGCTACCACATCAACACACTTCATCCCATGAGTGCAGGTTCATACCACACCTTTAGCTCCTCCAGTACAACACCAAGTGCAAAACCTCCCTTCGCAACCCATAGTTGGGCAATGGCTCGCCCCTGTCACTCAACAACAACAACCTACACCTTACGGTATGCTACCCTTAGTAGCACCCACTATGAATATTCCAAAAGTGCAACCTCCGATGACTCAACTTTCTTCTTTCCCGCCCACTGTACAACAATCTAACTTGCATACTACACAACATAACCAACCTGCCACTTCACCTAGTGTCCAAGACTGGGCTGAAGCTAAAATGATGATGCAAGAACTCACCGATGAGGTAAAATGCCTCAAAACGGCCAACAATGAAGAGCTTAAAGTATTAGACTTTTACCAAGATAATCCTATTAGCTCTCTGGTACCACCATTAACATTGCCCAAAGGAGTTTCTTTGCCTCAACTAACCAAATACAATGGGGAAGGAGACCCCAATGCCCATTTAGTCACATTTAGACTAGAATGTCTCCTACTTCAGGCTTGGCCCCATGCAATCTTGCGTGTGCTTGCCATGTCCCTCACTAACATAGCATTAGACTGGTACCGAGCCTTGCCTCATAACTCCATATCCTCTTTGGAGGATCTCTTACACCAGTTCATTACTAGATTTAAATACAACCTGAAACCTGAAGCAACCTTGGATAGTCTGATATAGGTAAAACAAGCACCACTTGAATCTGTACAAAAATTTATCCAAAGATGGAGTGCCGCACTCAACGAACTTTATGAGCCAATCCCAGAAACATATCTTCTTACGATTCTTAAGGGAGCCGTGAATGATTTTGTCAAATCAAAGATGTACTATCTAAATGCGTGCACTCTAAGCCAAGCTTTCATACAGATTAAAAACATAAAAGATGTAGCCCAAAATAGCCATGACCCTGCTTACTTAGCCTTTAAAAATCAACACACTAAAAAAGACAAAGAAAAGGCTAAAGCAATAGTAGCAACAGTAGCAGAGACTCAACCTACGAACATGGGACAGCAAGGCAAACCACCTACTACTCCCATTAACTATGAAAGAACTACTCCTACACACACACCTGAATCATCTACCACGCAGGCTACTAACATGGGTCATGCATGTACGTTTGAGAGGAAAGACCCTGCTCAATACACACCGCTCCCCATGAAGCCTTCCCAGTTGTTAGACCAACTTTTGAAGGCTAGGGCCATTAAACACAAGCAGTTGTTCCCAATGGCTATCCAGAGACATGACCAATTCTATGAATTGGTCAAAAACCCAAGCTTAGCAACACCAAATGAGCCTCCTATTCCAAAAGGCTTTATACTAGATCGATTTTGCGAGTACCATCAACAGAATGGGCATGGTACTGATTATTGCTTCACCCTCAAACAAGACATACAACATATGATTGATAGGGGTGAAATAACATTTGACGATGCCAACCTTGTTAAACCGCAGAATCAATCCATGGGCGTATATAAAGATCCCCTCAACACTAAGGAAGCTCCTTAAGTTATTAACATGATCCATATAGGAAATGAGCAAGGAATGCCCAACAAACCTCTCATGATTCAAGTTCCTCATACATTGTCAACACCATCCCCACAATCTTCGTATCCCACATACAATCTGCCTACATCGACAAAACCATTTGTTATTCATGTACCCCCTGCCAATGCAATCGCAAATGTGCAACCGCCTACCCGACCCACTCCCTTTGTGGTCTGAGTTTCACCTACGGTTGCAACCACGGAGGTACAACTGCAGAACCAACCAACTCCTTTTGTAATCAAGGTACCCAAACACCCTGATCTTCAACCTCTTATTCCTCAACCGCAAACTAGACTGACCCCATTCATCATCAAGGTGCCTAAACACCCTGACACACAACCACTTCCAACTGTTCAACCTCAACCTCAACCTGCTTCATTCGTAATCCAAGTCCCAAAACAACCCAATATTTAGGCTCCAACGATTCCCCCACGACCTTCGTGAGAACACCTCGCCGACAGACTTACTAGAGAACGGTTGGAAAAAGAACATCAACATCTTGAATTGGAATTGCCAAAACCCACTCCCCTCAATGCTATACCCATGGCTTAGACATTGAATGATCCAAGCACGAGTCATAAAGAAAAACCATCAGACATGCCAAATACATTAAAATCAGTAGTTGCAGTAGATCCTACGAAGACTGCTCCACATGAAATACAACTGTTGGGTCCCATGGACCAAGTTGCTACTAACAAAACTATACCCAATAGTAAAGACCTAGCCACAACCCTAACACAGGTCACACAAGTGCTCAAACAGAAGAACACATCTCTAAGCTTGTATGACCTCATGATGACTTCTCAAGTACATCGTGAAGCCTCAGTGTCAATGTTAACCTCGATCCCTATCACTAAAGACTTACCATCAAACAAACCCTCAATCCATGTAGTAATATCTTCACCTCAAGGATCACAATCAAAATTATTAGGCTTTCATACAAATGACATCAAGATAGATGAAAGAATTGGAGAAGTCAGCACCGCACCCATGTTTATAACGATACAAGTAAACCAATTTAAAATACATAGGGTGCACGTAGATGACAAAGTAGCTACAAATGTAGTACCTTACCCCGTCATTGAACAGTTAGGGCTAACAAAGCAAATAAAACCCACTTCCACCACATGTCTAAAATCGTTTAGTGGGTCATGCATAGTAGTCAAAGGCACACTCACTTTGAATTTCATAGCAGGGGATCAGTTCTCCACATCTGCAGAGTTCATGGTCATCGATGAGATGCTTGGTTTTAACTTAATATTGGGATGACTTTGGTTGGCCCAATTAAAAGCGGTATCATCCCCCATACATCAAGAGATCCATCTACCTTATGAAGGTGGTGAGATCATCATACATGGGGATGCAGCTACATCCACCATGTCTTCACACACTGATGGAAACCAAGGCTCAGAAGTTAAATTCAAAGAGGCTGAAAATGACCATATTCTAAATGAGCCTAAATAAGACACAACCATTGAACAACCAAAGCAAGAACATGAAACAAATGAAAACCAAAGTGACAACCCACTCATAAACCATGATCCTCTTGAAATAAAAGAAACTTCACTTGATGCGGAAATCACCCAAACTATACATATTTCATCAAACATAGAAACTTCACAAAGCATAGGAACATCACATCAAACTGACATAGAGCCCATTCCCCTGGATGTCTCCTAGTCTAAATTACCATTCAATGTAATTAGTGAAGGAGATGCTGAATATAGAATTACACCCATCAGTCCTACCCCTAAAGTTAAAATACGAAAAATCAAGAAATTACTAAATAGTAGACATTCCCCACACATGTCCAAAATGACGTAAAACTACTACATGTCCGAAATGACACTAAACTATTACATGTCCATAATGACATAAAACTAGCCATGGTTAGAAATTGTCGGTCCATTGGAAAATTCACTAAAACAGGTCAAATCCCTTTTATTTCCTTGTGGCCTGAAATGGCCTTAAACTAGTGCATGGGGCCTGAAATGGCCTAAAACTAGAACGTGTCACATTTCAAATTCGGTTTTCTTTTCGTTTACAAATTATAATTTCATTTACTTTTCATTTACAGTCTTACTCTTGCCAGCACAATTATGCTCATTTCCAAAGAATCAGACAAGAAAACAACAAAAAAAGAATCTTTTATCTTTACACCTTTGTTTACAATTGTCGTTAAAGCTGAAACAAAACTTAAAACTTAAACAACAAAAAAAGGAGATATATGAAAAAACAACCAAAAAATATATAAATGTATAAGTTTATAATATTAAATCTTAACAATGTTCATGCATCTACTTTACACAGTCCACAAAATTACAACCCAAAATGATCAAATTTGTTAACAATAATATGCCAACTTAAACATCACCAGGAGGGGCTCGATCCCTCAGCTCATCCACATTATCCTATCTGAATCCACTGGGGCCACCATCATCATACTCATTATGACCCTGTAAAGAAACAGCTAATCAGTAGACAAATAAAAAGAGAATTAATTAACTAGAAAATAACAAAAGGTTGTAAGACAAATACTCACAGACGAAGAAGGCCTTAGGGCAAATTCTATACGACGTAGAATTTCTTCTTCAGGTATAGATGACCAATCCATATCTTCAACGCCTAAGTCAACGTTGGCTAGTACTTTGCTCTTGTCCACCTCCCTAGAAGTAGTAGTGACGATTCTTTTAGGGGTTCCCTCCACTTCAGTGCATTCCTTGAATCTTTTATAGGAGGATTGTAGACCTAAACCTTCCAAGAATATTTCTAATTGACGTTGCTCAACGGATGCCTCTTTTAGCCACTTCTTGTACTGATATTTGTGGTCCTTTTTGTCTTGGCCCCACTTTCGTACCTTACCTGCAAAGGCTTTCCAATCCTGAAATTTTCTGTTTAACAAATCAATTTGAGCCTTGTGCTCAGCCAGCTCTCAGGTCACCTTTACCTTGCTATTCAATACATTCTAGTATCTAGCATAGGTGATCTCAGAGGTGAACTAGGTACTATCCCTGGCCAACCTAGTAGCCACAAAATCATAATGAGACTTATAATCATTTTGTTCTTCTTCTAGCTTGGAATTCTCCTTTTTGGCCATTTGAACTTGAAGCTAGAGCTGTTCAATCGAGTGCCTACAAGTCCAAAGAGATCTAGCATTTTGTACCACACACCCTGTGACTACGTCATAGATCTCCCTTGGAACTTGTTCGATCTTTGGAGGAAGTTTAGGTAGGCCATCAATATGGGTTGCCTCAGATGGATCCCATTTAAGCTTCGCCCCTATCAATACAAGAAACATGACTTAGCCAATCCAACATTAAAACAAATAGAGAAAATGGAGGAACTCAAAGTATTTAACGTAAGTACCCAGCTCAGGATTAGCCTCCTGAATGCAATTAACCACTTCATTCACTATGCCCTTAACAAAATCTGTTTTGTTTGGCATCTCGATCCAAGTGTTAGGTTCATCTGGAGATGATGGACTGGTTGTGGTTATTGTTTCAACAGGTGGTTTTAACATAGGTACTTTCATTCGAACACTAGAGGCCCCCGTGGTTTCAACACCTAAGTATTGCAACAAAAAAAAATATAAAGTCATCAAAAAATAGAAAAGAAAAGAATAAACCAAGAAAACATAGAATGAATCAATAAAACATACCAAACATTCCTTGGTCATCCAGCTTTGGTGAATCACCAAGATGTAAACTCCCCTCAAAGAAGCTACCCATATTCTCGTTCTCACCATCCTAATCGTTAATGAGGTTCTTGTCCATGGCTTCTTCCATACGTTCTTCCATACGCTCTTCCATATGTTCCTCTGTGGAGATGCGGATCTCCTCGATTTCGTCAACACCAGCTTCTTCCTTACCTTGATCAGTGGGGATCTCCTCTTTCTCCATAATCAGAGCTAATTCTTCCCTTCTTCTTTTAGGAGTTGCGTCAGATAATATTTATAAGTTCAAAATTAACATAACACAAATAAACACAAAATTAAAACAAAAATAATAATAATAAATCATAGAACACTTACCACGTTCGGACAACTTGAACCTTATACGCTTTACCTGTGGTGGATTAACTTCGGGTGCAGGTTCTCTTGGGTGCTTCAGTCTCTGAACTTTAATTTTTGCCATCCCGATTGTTTCCTTAATGACTTGATTAGCTCTCCTAGCATAGTGAGGCACACTAGCTGGTTCCAACCCTACACTATCATGTGTATGATGGGAAGCACTAGCTGTATCTCCGGTTTTAACAGAGACTGATTCCCCTACACACTCAGGAGCATCTTGAGATCGTGTGACATCGAATAAGTGTTGTATCCATGGGCGAGACAACTAGGCACGATCCCTTAACATATGCTCATTACCTACGTGGACTACTAGAAACTTAACTAGTCTATGAAAGTAACTTGCAAAGAATGCAAATGTAAAATGGGATTGTGCCTCTACATTCACACATAATCTGACAATGTCCCTATGGAAATTAGAAAGCAAGAACTATGCCTAGTTGAAATGCATCCCAATCTCTAGAACCAAATGCATAATACGTACAGGCTCTACTCCAAAAGTTCTTACTTGGTAGAGAGATTTAGGGAATGCACGTGCTCTAAACAATGGATACAATTCATTGACTTCTGTTACTTTTGTGTTACCCTACACAGGGAAGCCCTTAGAACCTTTCCTTATGCCTAGCCATTCCTCTAATTCCTCAATTATATGGCTCTCTTTAGTTGCTTTGTTTATAGTAATTTTAGCACCATCTACTAGCACACCAAAGAGATCTGAGAAGAACTCTGTGGTTAGATGGAAAATAACTTTTACCCCCCAGACTTGTGTGCTAAAATAGGTAACCCCCTCGTTGAATGAATCAACGATGGAAACCATCTTGGTCACGGGAATGTTGGGAGTCAAAGTAGTGAAAAGATTCATTAGACCTGCATCAGTTAGACAAGTGATGACATGGTTAGACACCTTATCATGAAACCATCTTTGAGCATCCTCTGTCTCCCCAAACTTCATGTGTAAAGTACCCTTGGTGTGGCCAGTTATGATGATAGCTCCATCAGGGGTAACTTCTACTATGAAAAGAGGTTAAAAGAAATGATCAACAACATATTCGATAATGGGGAAGCAAAGACAAACATAAAGTATCAAAACATCATCACTTACCACTACTAAATGGATTAGGCATGTTTTGAGCTGTACCAACATCTTCAGAAAATATTGGACCATTACGAGACCAATCTGCATGTAGCCATTCCCGAGCCTCACATCACATAAAGGCCCTAGAGAATTGATGATGGTAATGGACGATATCACCCTTGGTTCGAGCTAATGTGGCACCACAAAGATTGGGGCCCACCATAAGAGCCTCCAAGGTAGTACGTGTCAAGCTAAGTCCATCATCATTCTCACGTTCTCCATTTGCATTGAATCGGGGCCTGCGAGAAAAAAATCATCCTCCATAAACAACAAAATAACATTAAACCAACCTGTCCACTCGATATACTGTCCCAGGTGCATTTTGGAATAATGTGTGTGTGCAGAAAGCTAGAAAGAGAGTGCTATTTATGTTATAATGGCTACATGAGGGTAAGTCCCACACACGGGTTAAGGGACGAGTAGATCGAGGCCCTTCAGTAGGACCATTCCCAACCTTGAACAGTCCCTCGTCTATATCAACCATGAAAATTAGTATCTCATTGGATGAGCTAGGTATTATGGTCTCAATAACACTTCGTGCTAACTATTCACTTAAATGAGACCATATCACAACACTAAAGTATTGTAGGATAAAGGCTAAGAACTTGCTAGCACCCGAACAGAACCATAACGCTTTTGACATGATCGTCATGTCATGTGGAGGAGCATCAGGTTGCATAGCACCAAACCATGTGAGCACTCCCATAAGCTCTATAACCAAAAAGAAGGGTTTAAGTCCCCTGTGCATAACCAAAAATCCTTGGTAAGTACATAAACATAAACAAAAAAAGGCAAACATTAAAACACATAAAACATACGGCCCGATAAGGCCTTAAAATGCCATCTGTCCTGGAGTGAAGACGATAAATTGACACCACACCACCCAAAGTACATAAAACACATTACACTTCCATATAAATGTGTAAATCAACTCATATCACAAACATACAAAATAAGACCCTAGTGGGCATATCGTGCAGATCAACCATGATCAACAGTTAACATTAACACACAGTTTGCATAACACTTAACTTTATGTTTAACACTTAGAAAATTTTCATTACACACTAGTTCATGTGTTTAACACTTAGAAAATTTTCATTATGCATGCCAGTTCATGTGTTCCATACTTAGAAAATTTTTCATGTATACGCTGCTAGTTTAAAAGATCAACACTTAGTCAAAATTCAAGCTCACACGCTAGTGTATATGCTGTAATCTCCACACTTAGGTAGATTTTGACTTAACAAATTTCAACAGTTGGACCCCACATGCTGCTTGACCTACACTTAGAAAATATGACATCCATAAAACCTGTACATTGTTGATCCAAATCCTACACGCTGACCATACAATGTCTATACGCTGACCATTACCAAACACATCAAAAATCTACATGCCATAGAAAAATAGACTCCGACAATAGAGGTATACGCTAAAGGCAGATTCAACACAAAATCTATGCTAAAACAGACCCTGTTTCTAACGTACACTGTAAATGCCCAGAATACACACGCTGCACATGCAC
This sequence comes from Gnetum montanum, assembly GCA_015680685.1. Taxonomy (NCBI): domain Eukaryota; kingdom Viridiplantae; phylum Streptophyta; class Gnetopsida; order Gnetales; family Gnetaceae; genus Gnetum; species Gnetum montanum. Next base: position 50,931 of record MNCI01030556.1, on the reverse strand, counting down.
ACATTGCACACGGACGTTCACACTGTATACGTCAAAAAAGTAACTAAGAATAGTAGGAAAAGCATGAATCAAAGAGCATAAAGGAAGTGTACCAGTGCATGGATCCACCCCATGAAGGGATCCTTGGTTGAGGAAGATGCTGGAACATCTCCTCACTTTCCTCTACGAATGTTAAGGTTGCCTCCTTTTTCCCCTTGTTTTTTTCATGATTGCCCTTGCCCATGCTTCTCCAGACGCTGTAGATCTTGTATGCTACAAATATAACATGCTATGGATCAGATCTGGGCACTGGTAAGTAGATCTAAATGATTCACAGTCAGATCTACACAAATCTGGCCTTGGATGTGGTAGATCTGGCCTTGCACGTAGTAGATCTAACCTGAAATGTTGTGGATCGGGCTTTGTACGCTGTAGATCTGGTCTAGAATGCCATGGATCTTGTAGATTTGAATGCCGTGATTGCAGATCTGACTCTGCACGTTGAATATCTGAGTGTTATAGTTACAGATCTAGATCAACCGCATGTAGATCTGGGTGTTCAAGGTGTTCACACTGCCACTCTGACTCTGTTCAGTTTACGCTGGCTCTGTTTGGTGAACGCTATACCTATTTGGTGTACGTTATCCTTGTTTGGTGTACGCTGTCTCTGTTTGGTCTACTGTTTGGTTTACACTGATTATACTTGGTTTACGCTAATAGAAGCAAGGGATGCTTGGTTGACGCTGAGTAAAATGATAGCAATGACTTCTCTATTTTCACTATTTTCCCCTTTTATACCCCCCCTTGATAATTTGCATATTTTATTATGTAAATTTTTGGTTAATTTTACCACATATTTGATCTAATTTTAAACACATATTAGCCTTTACGTTGATCCCTAGGCGTGAACCGCCAAAGCTATTGAAAATA
>MNCI01030556.1:0-41673 GCA_015680685.1 Gnetum montanum | reverse complement strand
TGCCCAGCGGTTGAGTCAACAAGTTGATCGATGCTGGGTAGGGGGAAATCATCTTTTATGGTTGCAACGTTGAGGTCCCGGAAGTCAATGCATAGGCGAATGCTTCCGTTCTTCTTCGGGACAATGACCATGTTGGATACCTAATCAGCATAGTCTACAGCCCGAATGAAACCTTCCTGATAGAGTTTGGTGATCTCATTCGAGGATCTAACCCGGGCATGTTAGTGTAAGACCAAGCGAATGCTTTTATGTTGTCTCAAAGCACATCTTCTATGTTTTTGGCCAGTTGAGGTTGCAATAGTGTACTCAATTTTAATATCTTGATTTCACCATCAGGCATAGCGATGGGGGTTTTAGTCAAGGGGTCTTTAGTAATGCTATCAGCTTCTATGTCGAGGGATTTTGTCATACCTTTGTAGCTATCTAGCATTTGTTGTGTTGAGGCTATGACTGTGTCATCCGTTGATAGACCTAAGTTGATGAAATTTATGTCAATTTATCTTGTGATCTTTCCGTATGGTCCATCAATGGTCAATGGTGTGAATAGATGCTGGTAATCCATCGAGCTCGCTCCTGCCAATAAACAGATGGCAGAGTGAGCTAGTAGTAGTCGTTACGTGTCCCTAGGTGACATAAATCATGTGTACGTATACGGTGGTGGTTTATCATCGTACCTGGACGCATGGTAGTTTGAGGCCTTATCGGGTCGTATATGGCAGTTTAATGCCTTACCGGGCCGAATGGGGCAGTTTAAGGCCTTACCAGGCCAAATGTGGTAGTTTAAGGCCTTATCGGGCCGAATGTCGCAGTTTAAGGACTTACCAAGCCGTATGTGGTAGTTTAAGGCCTTACCGAGCCAAATGTGGTAGTTTAAGGCCTTACCAGGCCAAATGTGGTAATTTAAGGCCTTACCGGGCCATACTTGTAATTTGATGATGCCTAGCTGCTGCATGATCTGTACCGAAGAGTTTGCACCAAAATGTTCAACGCGGGAAACCGAAATTGGCTTACCATGGAATATGGTACGTGGTAGTGTCTATTATCTCATCATTTTGTTTTGCATTTTCCCCATACTTTGTACTTTGAACAATATTTAGCTAAAATTAATAAAATATTAATAAAAAATCAAAGGTGGAAGCGGTGGTGGCGGGGTCAACTCGGCGCTATATATAGGGTGACGGGCGTGAGCGTGAACCTATCAGTTTCAAAGGCAGTGTGAACCTAAGTTGCAGCGTGAGCGTACACCTAAGCTGTAGCATAAGCGTAGAGTAGCAAACCCCAGCATGAACGTAGAGTAGAAAACCCCAGCGTGAGCATAGAACAGCAAACCCCAGCGTGAGCGTAGAGAAGCAAACTTCAGCGTGAGCGTAGAGTAGCAAACCCTAGCGTGTAGGATTTAGCTCGGCATGCAGGCTCAAACCCTAGGGTAAACCTATGAGATCTAGCATACAGGATGCCAGAATGGGCAAGGGCAAGGAGGTAGAAGGCCAGGGGAGGAAGGGGCCCGACTTGACTTTCGCGGAGGAAAGTGAGGCCATGCTACAATGTTTGCCTAGGCCTAGGATTTCATTGTGGCCTGGATTGGCACACAGGTAGGCTCTAATCTTACCTCAGTTAATTGCTTTCATTTGTACTTGTTATCTGGGCGTAGATAGTTTTGGCAGCGTGCAGAGTGTACACGCTGAGTGTAGACAGTTTTCTACATGCTTGGCATAAATAGCTTTCGTAGCATGCAAGGTCTACATGTTGGGCGTAAACAGTTTTCGAAGCGTACAGGGTCTGCACGCTGGGTGTAAATGGTTTTCGCAGCGTAAAGGATCTGCACACTAGGCGTGAATAGTTTTCGCAGTGTACAAGGTCTGCACATTGGGCGTAAATGGTTTTCGCAACGTACATGGTTTGCACGCTAAGCGTAAATAATTTTCGCAGCGTACAGGGTCTGCACGCTAGGCCTAAATGATTTTCGCAGCGTACAGGGTCTGCACGCTGGGCGTAAACAGCTTTTGCAGCGTGTAGGGTCTGCACGCTGGGCGTAAATGGTTTTCACAGTGTACAAGGTCTGCACGCTGGGCATAAATGATTTTTGCAGCGTACAGGGTCTGCACACTAGGCATAAATAGCTTTTGCAATGTTCAGGGTCTACATGCTGGGCGTAAACAGTTTTCGCAACGTACAGGGTCTACACGCTGGGCATAAACAACTTTCACAACATGCAGGGTCTGCACGCTAGGCTTAAATGATTTTCGTAGCGTACAGGGTCTGCACATTGAGCGTAAATAGTTTTTTGGTAGCATATACGCTGAGTGTAAATAGTTTTTTGGTAGCGTATACGTCGAGTGTAAATAGTTTTTTGGTAGCGTATACGCTGAGAGTAAACAGTTTGCAATTTTTTTCGAAGTATTGGCCTTCAACATAGAATTTGATTTTTCTATTTCATTTTCGTGTATAGCTGGCATTCTGGTTATTTGCAGGGATCCTGAACCTTTCCTCCTAGTGGTTGAGCTGGTTGGGGTACTGGCATGGTTTGGGCCCCTTGATACTGACGAACTTGCCCCTGATTTGACTATTGATAACAATGGGGTGTGGTTTAGGGAAAGGGCCTGTGAGTTCCTTGCCTTCATCCTAGATAGATTTAAGGTAGTGATATGGTCACACCTAAGCGAACAAGTAGCGTGGAGCATGCTCGAAGCAATGTTGCCAGGATCTTCAAACAGCATCATGGTTTTCACGGTGGACATTGACGAGGGACCGCTTGTAATTGAGGAAGGTCCCTCTTGAGGGCCCATATCTACTCGTCCATTATTGTGCATGTGGGATTTATTGCCACGTGGGCCTCAGTATCTCAATAACACCTTGTTTTTGGCTACGCGTGTGCATACATTATTTCAGAACCCTCCAGGCACAGTGTACAGGGTAGAGAGGTAAGGTTGTTTAGTTTGTCATTTCTATTTTTGTTGTTTAGTGTTTGCTACTGTTCTGACGACCATTCTTTTGTAGGCCCCAAGTTGACAAAGATGGAATATGCGTCAATGATGATGGACTTACACTGGCTCACACCACTCTAGAGACTTTCATGGCAGGTCCCACCCTTCGTGGAGCTGTATTAGCTCAGACCAAGGTTAACATTGTTCATTTCCATAAGCGATTTTCCAGGGCATTTGCACAATGCACGGCTCGAGGGTGGCTGCATGGAGACTAGTCACACAATGGACCAGTTTTCCCTTGTGATACTGACTTGGGTTCTAGCACCTCGAAGCCCATGATTGAAGGTAAGTGATGATATTTCCTTTATGCCTTAGTCTATTTGTTCGGTTGCAATGTCGGTCATACTGATGTTATGGTTTTAAATTGTGTTTATAGTTAATGTCCCCCCCGGCGAAGACCCTATTACGACAGGGCAGACTGAGAGCACCTTGTCAATGAAATTTGGGGAGGTCAGCAAGGTGCAACGATGGTTGCGTACTAGTGCCCCACCGTCTATTATCCGTTGTTTGGATGATGTCAGCCTCATGGAGTTATTTACAACCCTGAGCCCTGATGTCTCTATAGCTGAAATGATTGGAATTGTTGATTCGTTCGACAACTCTGTTACCTACTATAGCACCCGTATTAAGGGTGTGAAAATGGTTTTTCATCTGTTAGCCGAGTTCTTTTCAGAACTATTCAGTGTCCTAGTAGATGGTGTGAGCGTGGTATTGGACAGGGCACAGAAAGAGCTCCATGTGATGCGCGAGCTAGAAGATTGGTTGGGCATTCTCAAGGGCTCTAAAGGATTCCCTATGCTAGGAACATCAAAAGTGATGGAAGTCAATGAATTGTATCCCTTGTTTAGGGCACGGGTGTTCCCTAAATTCTTGTCTCAAGTGAAGAGTCTTGGGGTGGAAGTCGTGCGCATCATGCAAACCATTTTAGAAACCGGGATGCGTTATAATTGGGCCTAATTTTTGTTGTTGGGTTTCCATAGGGAGATAGTGCGATTGTGTTCAAACGTTGAGGCGCAGTCCCATTTTACCTTCGCAGTCTTTGCAGGTTATCTACATTGGCTGGCGAAGTTTTTAGTGGTTTGTGTGAATAATAAATATGTTTTGCGGGATCGTACTCAATTATCTCACCCATGGATTAACCATTTGTTTGAGGTAGCTGAGTCCCAAGATGCACCTGAGGGGATCGATGAATCAGTTTCCATCACAACCGAGGGGTCATCTGGTACTTCAATTCATACATGTGATAGTGTGGGGTTGGAACCAGACAATGTGCCTTACACTGCAAAGAGAGCTGATCGGGTGATCAAGGAGACCATCGGGAAGGCCAAATCAAAAATTCACAAGCGCGAACGCCCTAAAGAGGTGGCCTCAATTGTGGAAGAGCCAAGGGTGAAGCGTATATGATTCAAAATGCCTCCTCGAGGTAAGTAAACTTGATGCACTTGTTGTATTTTCATTTTTTTCTTATTCATTTTTTTTGTTTTGACCGCTTACGTGAAACTAATGTCTTCAGACCTAACTCAGGAAGTGAGGAGATAGGAGCTAGAAACCATTATCGAGGAGGAGGAAGATCCAACAGACTTAATAATTGAGGAGGAATAGGTTGGCAAAGATTAGGTGGAAGTGACAGAAGAGCTGGTGGAAGACACCACGGAGACAAAACTGGTCGATGACCGGGATGGTGTTGATGAAATGTTCAATAGCTTCCTTAAGCGAAGATTGGACCTTGGTGACCCTCCAAACCAGGAAGGGGACAGAGAACACGGTATATTCCCTTTTGTTTTATTGCGTTGCTTTGTGAATCATTGTTTCCATTATGTGGTGTTTTAATGTTATGTTTTTTTTTACTTCCAGATGAAGATAGGACGATTCCCACGATGCGGTTAGAAGTGCCTATGATAGTGGCTCCCACTGAAACGACCCCTAAGGCTAATCCATCTTGCACTCATGAACCATTCACTTGGACCAAGATGCTAAGAAAAATGGATTTCGTCACCAGCATCATCGACGAGGTGGTCGAACGCATTCAACAAGCCCACCCTGAAATAGGTACAAATGTCTCAAGCATTTTGTAGCCTTCGAGTTTCACACCCTTTTTGCCATCTAAGATCTAATGCTTGTTCCTTTCATTTGTGTAGGAGCTAAGCTGAAGTGGGATCCGTTTGAGAACGTTAGTATTGAAAGCTTGCCTGTACTACCACCAGAAGTTGAACAGATACCAAGGCTGATCTATGACGAGGTGGCAAATGGTCTTGTGCATAACGCCAAATCTCTTTGGACCTATAGGCATTCCATTGAATAGCTATGGTTGCAAATCCTGGCAAAGGAAAAAGAGGTTTCCGAGTTATCAGCTAAACGTGATGATCTCAAGGCTCATTATGAGTTCACCTCGGCCAAACTAACAGGTGATCATTCTTGGCAAACTTCTGAGATCACTTATACTAGATATTGGAACCTGCTAAATCGCCATGCATCACTGACTCGGAGACTAGTAGAGCGTAAGGACCAGATAGATTTACTAAACCTTAAGTGCCAGGATTGGAAGGCTTTTGCTTCCAAGGTGCGTAAGTTGGGTCAAGATGAGAAGAATCACAAGCATCATTAGAAGAAATCATTAAAGGAAGTATCTATAGAAAAGAGTCAACTTGAAATGTTCATAGAGGGTTTGGGTCTACGTTCTACATTTGATACCTTTGCTAAGAATACTACTGTTGAGATGGAATCACCCATGAGGGTGATTAGGACTACTTCTGGGGAGGTCTCTGTGGGTGAATTTCCTTTGAAACGTCCCACATGGTCAGTGGTTGACAAGGGGAAGGCCTTAGCGAACATCAATCTGGGCCTCGATGGAACTGACTGGGCTAGCATCTCAGAGGAAGAAATTCTCCGTCGGTTGGAATTCGGTTTAGGGGGGTTTCCTACGGTAAGAATTTTGTTGTTATTAATTTTGTTCGTTGAGTAATGTTTGGGAGTTTTCTCCATTATTCTTGTTTTGATCGTTTTGTTTGTGTTTTGTAGGGTCGAGGCGACGACAAAGTTCAAGAAGGTGGCCCCAGTAGAGTGGGGACTCATGATGCTGATGGGTCTGAAGGGGACAACCCTCTCATCCCTGATGTTTAATTTTGACTTTGAAATTATCCTGGCTCATATTTTTACATGAATCATAAATTGAATGTTTTTCTTTGAGTTGTATTGCACAAATGAATAGAATCAGTTGACTATTGTACTTTTCTAACTGTATATCACTACATGTATATATATATTTCTACATATATATTTTTTTGTTGTGAATTTTGAGTTTAAATGTAAACACGACGTGGCAATGTAAAATGTTTTGGTTTGTTTTGTAGTTTAAGTGTAATGCACGAAGTGGGAATGTAAGTAGGAATGTAATTATTAGTGAAGGATAAGAGAAGGATAATTGCAAAGACTATTATTGATAACACGACAATGTAAGCATAAATTCGAACAATGAACTGGAATTTGCGAGAAAAAAAAAGTGTAGGTAGGTGGTCTAGTTTAAGGCCATTTCAGGCCACATGCACTAGTTTAAGGCCATTTCGGGCCATGCGTAAACAAGGGAAGTTTCAAGTGACATGGGTGGATTTCTTGGTAGATCGACCATTTCTGATCATGGCTAGTTTTATGTCATTGTAGACATGATAGTTTAACATTGTTCCGGACTGTGAATGTAGTTTAACGTCATTTCAGACTTGTATGTCGTTTATTGGTTCAATAATTTTTTAACTTTCTTCATTTTAACATTAGGAGTAGCGTTAATAGGTATGATTCTATATTCAGCGTCTCCTTCACTGATCACGTTGAATGGTAATTCGGCCCAAGGGATGTCTGATGGAATAGTTCCCATGTTCGTGCTTTCTGGTGTTTCTGCATGTACTGTAGTTTCTACATTTGTTGTAGTTTCTAGGTGAGGTTGTATATGTACAATTTCAGGCCTGGGTATTTCTATGTTGGGTAAGTTGTTCTTTGTGTTTAATAGATTATTGCTTACTGGTTGCGTGCATTTTTGTTGTTTATTTGTATCATCTTGTTTAGGATCTTTGAGCTTAACCTATGAGCCCTGGTCTGTATTTGTATGTCATGAAATGGTAGGTGTAGCAGCCTCCCCGTGTATAATGATTTCGTTGCCTTCGTAAGGTAGGTGAATCTCTTGGTGTATGGGGGAAGAGATTGCTTTCAGTTGGGCTAACCAGGGCCTTCCCAATATTAAATTGAACCCTGGCATTTCATCAATGACCACAAAGTCGGCAGATGAGGGGAATTGATCCCCTGCTATAAAGTCCACATTCACGGTGCCTTTGACTATTACGCGTGATCCACTGAACGACTTCAAACACGTGGTGGCAGTTGGTCTAATTAGTTCCGTTAGTTCTAATTGTTCAACGATGGGATAGGGTACTACATTTGTAGTGGCTCCATCATCTACATGCACTCTATGTATCTTGAATTGATTTATTCGTATCATTATGAACATAGGTGTGGTTGTCACTTCTCCCGTTTTCTCATCCATTTTGATGTTGTCATTGTGGAAACCTAGTGGCTTAGGAGTTGATCCTTAAGGTGAATACATGATCACATGAATTGAAGGTTCATTTGGAGGCAACTCTTCGTTTACTGGGATGGATGTCAACATGCGCACTAGAGCTTCACAATGGGTTTGAGAGGTTAACACCAGGTCATATAGTCTTAATGAGATGTTTTTTTGTTTAAGTGCCTACGTGACCTATGTTAGAGCTATTGCTAAATCTCTACTATTGGGTGTATGTTTGTTGGTAGTTATTTGGTCCATCAGGCCTAACAGTTTTATCTCATGCGTAGTTGGTTTATCATTTTTATCCGCAGCCGTGGATCTAGATGTGTCATGTCTTCCGGATGATTCACCCTCATAGCGTGTGTTTGATTTATTGTTAGGTGATGTCATGGGTATTGCATTTAGCGGGGTAGGTTTGGGAGGTCCTAAGGCTAGTTGTTGGCGTTCCTTCTCCAAGCGTTCCCGAGTAAGCCTGTCTACCAGGCGTTCTCATGTGTGGCGTGGGAGTACAGTTCATTTTTCACGTATGGTTTTTCACGTGTTGGTGTGATAGAAGTTGCTATGGTGGGGGGTATTCGGATGACATAGGGTTTCTGTAGGGAGTATGATGGTTGAGGCACATATGTTTGTATAGTGGGAGGAATATGCACTACAAATGGTTTCTTAGGCATTTGCTGCTTGTGATTGGAATGGACGGTGTTAACTTTAGGTGTTTTCGGTTCATTATCGAAGTAGATGGTGTTAATTACATATGGTGCTTCTTTAGTATTTAGAGGATATTTATATACACCCATGGCCTAGTTTTGTGGTTGGACTGGGTTGGCTTCATCAAAAGTGATTTGACCTCCATCGATCATCCGTTGGATATCTTGTTTTAGGGTGAAACAATAATTAGTTCCATGCCCATTACATTGATGATAATCACAAAAACGGTCCATTTTGAAGCCTTTTGGCACTGGGGGCTCATCTGGCTTTGCTAGGCTTAGGTTCTGAACCAATTGACAGAACCGATCATGCCTTTGGATCGCTGCAGGGGACAACTATTTATGTTTCATCAATCCAGCCTTCAAGAGTTGGTCGAATAGTTGCGATGGCTTCATGGGTAATGGCGTGTATTGAGAGGGGTCCTTCCTCTCGAAGTTTTTCGTACGACCGAGTGTTGGGTTTTGTGATGCAGATGATTCGGGTGCCATTGCAAGAGCAAGTTTAGCATAATTAGCAGGGGCAACAGGCAGTTTGCTTTGTTGTCCCACATTCGCTTATTGTGTTTCTGCTACTGCCACTATAGTTGTTTTAACCTTTTCTTTACCTTTCTTACTATGTTGATTCTTAAAGGCTGAATATGCAAGATCGTGGCTGTTTTGGGTTGCCTCCTCTATGTTGATTTGTACAAACGCTTGACTTAGAGTGCATGCATTGAGATAATATAGTTTGGATTTGACAAAATCGTTGACAGCCCCTTTTAGGATGGTGAGGAGATAGGTCTCTAGGATCGGCTTGTGGAGCTCATTGAGGACAACACTCCACTGTTGGATGAATTTTTGGATAGGTTCAAGAGGTGCTTGTTTGACTTGTATGAGGTTGTCAAGTGTTGCTTCAGGTTTCAAGTTATACTTAAACCTGGTAACGAATTGGTGTAACAAATCTTCTAGAGAAGATATTGAGTTTTGTGGCAAGGCCTGATACCAATCAAGTGCTCTCCCTGTGAGGGACATGGGGAATACTCGTAGAATGGCGTGTGGCCATGCCTGAAGTAGCATGCATTCTAGTCTAAATTTTTTGAGGTGAGCGTTGGGGTCTATCTCCCCATTGTATTTAGTCAGCGTGGGTAAGGATACATCCTTGGGTAGTGTTAGGGGTGGAACAGAAGAGCTAATAGAGTCATTGTGATTGAAGTCCACTACTTTAATCTCTCCATCGATGGCTGTTTTGAGGTGTTTGACCTCGTCAGTTTGCTCCTGCATTAGCTTTTTGGCATCAGCCCAGTCTTGGGCACTAGGTGAGATAGTAAGTTGAGGATGTTGTACAGTATATAGGTTAGATTGTTGGACAGTGGGCTAGAAAGAAGAACGTTGTGTGGTTGGAGGCTGCACTTGCAAAATATTTGTGGTGGGTGGCACTAGGGGTGGCATATTGTAGGTAAGGGGTTGTTGTTGTTGTTGTGGTTGTCCTTGAGGGATGTTAGCTGGTGGAATTATGTGAGGCGGTATGTTATATTGAGGGGGTTGATGCGGTTGAGCACCGATTGCTGCCCATTGCCTGGTCACGCTTTGTGTAGGGACACCCTGAACTTGTTGAGTTACGGTTGTAAAGGATGCTCCTTGGGTTTGGATCTGCGGTATATAGTGAGAGAATGTAGAAGCTAGTATCACATGTGGCATCCCGATCACTCGGGGCAAGAAGGTTACTCCTACATTATTTTGAGGAGGTTGTATTTGCGAGAATGGAGATACTGTTGCAATAGGGGGAATGGCAAGGGGAAGTGTGTTGAGTTGCGCATAAGTTATAGGAGGGATATCGATAAGCGTGGATGATTCTTGTTGAGGTATCTGTGCTTGGGTGATTTGAAATAATAGGTTTGTATAGGTTTGTGGGCTAAGGATATGGTACGAATCTTCATGCTCGGATTGTGCTGCGAAGTCATCCTCCTCTTCCAATTGAGGATTTGCCACAGACTGGTCTAGAGACTGGCTCCTCTGTAGGAGGAGTTGTAAGATGAGTTCAGAATAATGCTCTAGGGGAAGGATGATATCATACGGGGAAGGGATGAACTCATGTCCTCTCCTATGGAAGAGTTCGTATTGTCTCTTGACCTCCATTTCGGTTTGATCCATGACTAGGCCGGCTTGTATTTTTACGCATATGAAATTGTATTGCTCCTAAGTTATAATTTTAAACGATGGATTCCTCCCTTGCAATATGAGAGACCAGTGAGGCCCCGCAATGGATTGTACTACGAGTTTTTGAATGGCCATGGTGCCTACGATGTCTGTGATGGGCTTGGTGGAAGCGTTGGGGTTCGTAGTGTTCATGATGAATGGTTGTGAATATAGCACAACAGCAGGGATATGAAACTGGTATACTTATCAAAGCATACGCCTAAGTTTGCAGCGTACAACATATGGACTGGATCTCAGCATATAGGCTCCAACGACCAGCGTATAAAGACAACATACAGGTATACTGAGTAGCATAGACAGAGTCTATAGTGTACAACGTACAAGTATACTGAGTAGTGTAGAGAGAGTCTACAACGTACAACATACAGGTATACTCAGCAGCGTAGATAGAGAGTCTACAACGTACAATGTACAGGTATACTGAGCGGCGTAGATAGAGAGTCTACAACATACAGCGTACAGGTATACTGAGTAGTGTAGACAAAGAGTCTACAGTGTACAATGTACAGGTATATTGAGCAGCGTAGACAAAGTCTATAGTGTACAGGTATACTGAGTAGCGTAGACAGAGAGTCTACAGCGTACAGCGTACAGGTATACTGAGCAGCATAGACAGAGAGTCTATAGCGTATAACGTAGACTGAGCAGCATGTAGACGCTGAAAATTCTGTAAAACGGGGTGTAGATTTGGGAATTTCAGAGCTGGGTTTGGTGTTGATGCGATGTGAATCTGAGAAGATCAGGGTCCAATATTAAAGTAAATTTAAACAGTTTGGAGCCCTCCTTCTAGCGCCATTTTTTGTACTGTCCGAAATCATCGATTTCCATCTGGAAGGAAATAGAAACTAGGAGATCTCCGGACAAGCGTAGAAGACCCTACCTTCGCTTGAGGACCAGTTGGAATTAACGAAGGTAGAGTACCTTGAGTGGTCCGCACACGGATCAGACAAGGATTTACCCGAACGTACATTGTTATATTGTACGCTGGGTTATACGTAAATGGCGTAACTAATGTCGAATGGAGCGTAAACGTATAGGAAGGTAAACAATAAGCATACAATAATAAATGAAAAACTGTAACAAATCTTACCAAAAGAAATGTGGCAATATTATTGTAGAATAGAAATTACAATGCACCAGTCTGAATGCAGTTGTGGATCTGACACAAGGTAGACGAAGAGCCCCGGTGGGTGCAGAGGGATGATGGTGTGATGGTTTGACCTGCAGGCACAACGTGAAGCTTGTATGCTCAGCTTGCAGGGTTTAGGTTTAGCATATAGTGTCTTGCACTGGTTTCTCCGTGTCTCTCCTTCTTTTTTTTGTCTCTAGTTTTCTCCAAAATTGCCAACCGCGGTCTAGTGAAAAATTGGGGTTTTTATACAAGTTTAGACGTTAGACTCAGGTATGAAAGGGGATGATTGGCTATGGAGTGCTGGACTCTCAGGTCGGGTGACATGTGGCACATTGACCGAGTGTGAAAGAATGAAATTTTACAAGTGTACGGCATGCTGTACTCCGGCGTATACACTCTCAGCGTATGACCTCGATGTACAGACTTGATCAAAACAAATAGAAGTCATTCAACCTTCGGATTTGAATTTGGATGTCACGAGAATGTTGATGGTGGATGTTTAGCATGGTTGGCCTTGATCTGACATGACTCTGGAGAGCTTTGATTGGTATGCGTTGTGCATGCTGGGTGTATACGCTGGGTGTACACATTGTACATGCTGGGTGTACACGTTGAGCGTACACGCTGATTCATCTTTCTAGAGCCCATGATGACACCTGATAATTGCTTTGTTCCTATGAGTTGATGCTTTGTACAGGATCTTGCTCTGAAGTGCGGTCTCCATGTTGTCTTTGGGATTGCATGTTGGACATACACATCAATCATACATGCCAAGCGTATATGTGAGGTGTGTACGTCAAGCATGTACGATGTGCATATACACTAGGCGTATACGCTGGGAATGTACGCTGGCTATATATGCTGGCCATATACGCTGGGAATGTATGCTGGGCGTGTACACTGCATACTGCATACTTAGTGAGAACTAAGTATCTTATGCTCCGATGTTGCCACTTTTGATACCAGATGTCATCATGGTCGTCTACGGGTCCCAAGGAACTGCTTCTTGTTGAGTTTGACTCTACTCGAAGCTATCTATGGGGCCCTCAAGCTTTAGTCATGCTGGGGAGCGTCATAACTTAGCTCGATTCTTGTTGGAGAAGTATTATGCTAAAAATTTTGTAATGTTTCATTGCTGGTATGCGTTAGTAGCATCGATGCCCAAACTATCGTGGAGCTAGTTCATGAGGGACTTTGCAAAGGGCACATAGCGCCCAAAGCAATGGCAACCAAAATAAGACGTTTAGGGTACTATTGGACACACATGGAGTATGACTGTTTCTCCAAGGTCAAAACGTGCAATACATGTCAAAAGCATGGTAATCTTATACATGTTCCACCCAATGAGTTGCATACGGCTCAAATCACATGGCCTTTCCAGAAGTGGGGGTTAGACATCATTGGACCAATAACTCCCCCATCTCTGGCAGGGCATAGCTTCATCATAACCGCGAATGAATACTTCATGAAATGGGTAGAAGCTATTCCTCTTAGTAAGACCACATCAAAAAAAGTATGCAACTTTATCCTTGAAAACATTGTGACCCGTTTTGGCATCCCAATGGTCATCATTACTGACAACGGGCCACAAATCAACAGTGTTGAAAAAAAAACCTTTTGCTACAGCCTAGGAATTAAACATTCGTTCTCATCTCCATTTTATCCTCAAAGAAATGGACAAGCAGAAGCCACAAATAAAACTATCATCATGGTGCTCAAGAAAATGCTTCATCAGAGCAAACGAAGATGGCACGAGTAGCTAGTTTATGTGCTATGGGCATATAGAATGACGCATAGGACATCCATAGGTAAAACACAATATAGTCTTGTTTATGATTCAGAAGCTGTTTTACCTTTGAAGTTGCAAGTACCATCCTTGAGGATCACACTCTTTGGACTCCTCAATAAAGGTCAAAATAATGACTTGCACATTGTTGACCTGGATTCAATGGAGAAGGAACACACACATGCATTAGATCAAATCAAGTAGTACTAGGAGCAACAATGATGGTGCCATTAGAACAACATTCACAAGTTCCTGATCAAAGAAGGTGACCTTGTACTTAAGGTGGTCCATGAACACCTAAAAAAATTCTCCGCCAACTGGGAAGGGCCTTACTTGATCACAAAAGCATAAGATAATGGAGTGTTCAAACTAGTAGACATGGACGGAAACGAGCTTGCACATCCAACGAATCATTTGTACCTTGAGCTGTTCTACATTTGAAATCACTCAAGTATGCAATCGTTCTGGCGTCATGACAGTAAACTGACATCACTGGTCACACTCATAATGCACACTATCATCTTGGCATCATGATGTTAAACTGATACCACTAAATGTCCTAGGTTATGACTCAAAACTAACACCACGTAGTGGTCTTGGCATCATGACCTAAAACTGATACCACAGAGCATCCGGTATGACATTAAACTACCACAGTGTCATTCACCAGAGTCCTCTAAGACTATAAACTAGCTTGCCTCTTCCTAGTCTACCACGACTATAAACTAGCATCACACCATCCGCTACAACGATAAACTGGCAGCGTCCAATGGGTTATGATGTAAAACTAACCCATGACAGTCCACTAAGACTATAAACTGACAAGATCATCTCTGGCACATTCATCTACTGCTGTAATTCATGACATGTTTGCATTAACCCCTGCTGCATCATTCATCACATGAGCTCTGACAACACTGTTGCTGCTCATTTTGTTTGGCTTAAGTTTCACATGGTGCCTCCATTTGCATTGGCCACATTCATGTCTAAAGTGTTCACTAACCCATTCACTTGTGATTTTCTTGTCTTCTTGGATTTGTGTTTGCAGGATGACACCCAATGGTGCTCGTACATGGATACACTTCATCACGATGAAAAGGTGCCACATTGTTTCTGATGCACGCAACCAGGTTACTCAATCTGTTCAAAAGTACATTCCCAGTTCTCGATACATTGTCCATTTCCCCAACACTCTCATTCCCTTTCTTACCATGTTACAGTTCCCAGATACACCCAGTACACCCCAAAACCTTGAGCATATTATTGCATGCTGCGACACTCTCAAGAAATTGCAAAACAAAACATGACACATGAGCATAAGTGCAAAATTTAAAGAAAGCTCTTGCACACAAAAAAAAAGATCAAAGAGAAAAGAGAAAAATGAACCACAAGACCCTTGGCACTTCCCATACAAGCCCTAGGCAGGAAGGCAGTTGTCTTGGAAAGAACTATTTATGTCTCATACCATTATGTTTCACCTCACTGCGTGGCTTTGGCTGTTAGAAAATGGGTTCCCTTAGACACTCAACAAGGGTCCTGTTTCTACAAAGAACGCATCACCTCATCACGTGGCTTTGGTTATGACAACAAGTTCTCTTAAACCTGATATGAAAGTCTTGTTCCTCTAAAGGACGCACACCTCATGCGTGGTTCCAAGTCTACCAAATACTCCCATGAGTCGTTAGCACAGATGAAGACTCCTCTCCCACACCTGCACAATCCCTTGATCAATTCCCAATCCCACAGTTGCAAACATCCTCCCTACCCATCTCAAAACCTTATTGCCTACTCCCATGTACTTTGAAAACGGTGCAACGACATTTGGCCAAGTGCCTAAGGACAATGTTGACTATCGGGTTGCTTGCGGTGTTTTGTACTTCTTTTTCGATGCCTCTTAGGTCAATTCCTCCAGGAATAAATAAAGAGGAACCAATGAAAACATCACAAAATTTTGACTAGCAGTTTCAGACAGAAAATAAATCTAAGTCATGATGATCCCTAACATGACCAAGTTCCAGAGAATCAAAATAGCATCGAATGGAGCATAATTGAAAATGAAAAATTTCCCTAGGACACACAAGTGACTACACCAGCATCTAGCATTAGGAATTTCAAGTTTTGGATTTAAAATACTCAGTTTCGACCAAGTTTACTCTGTTCACGCTGGGCTATATGCTGGCTAGCATACAGACCAACGTATGGCAACTTTTGGGCCCTAAAAATGAGTCAAAACATGCAAGAATTAAGCATCTGGACCCCTCATGACCTTCCCCAAGGTCCCTAGTAGCTCCTGGCCTCCTGAAAATAAAATTTTTGGGTCCTAAATGATGCAATTTCATGTGTATATGCTGGGCACACCTTGGTATACGTTGGCCAACGTATAGCCTAGCGTATACCATCAAAAGGGCCCAAAACAAGCATCACAGAGCAATATTTTCACATCAAATCAGCTCCTGGAGGTAGGAAAACTATTGAACATCATCACTAGCTCCTGAAGATCAATTTTTAACCTCGAAATGATGCATTTTCATGTGTATACCCTGGGTACACCTTGCTATACGCTGGCCAGCGTATAGCCCAGCGTACACCACATGAATGGGGAAAATCAGGCACTTTTGGGCAAGTTTTCAACCTAGAATTGATCCTCAGGACATGGGAAATAATCATACAAGGTCACAAGCCTCAGAATATTCAGTTTTGGGCTTCCAACGAGCCATTTTTACCTGTTTACACTGAGCACACCTTGGTATACACTGGCCAACATATAGCTTAGCGTAGACCACCAAAATAGGCCCGAAACTACATTAAAATGAAGTCAAAATTGGCATCTGAACATCCTAGAGGATTAGCAGTGCTCAGGAATCAAGGTACAAGCACCAGTGTATAGAGTTAGACATCCAACATGGTAGTTCATGAGGTGTACGCTGAGGTTGACGCTGGCCAGCGTATAGCCCAGCATCAACCCCACAAAGTCCTCCAAACCAGCATCAAATTAGGGAAAAATTAGCTAAAATTTGACATACAACACCCATAGGACATGAGCCATTCATATCTATAGTCAAAATTAGCTTTGGAGGTTAAACTTTGGTCCAAAATGCATCATTTATGGTCCATACGTTGGCGAGCATATGGAGCATATACACCAGCGTATATGCCAACATACACATGCTAGACGCCCAATCTTATACATTGAACGTTGTACACAGATGCCAACACACACCAGAGCATTTCAAGACACGATAAGGCCAAGAAAAGTAGGCTAGAGCATGGATCCAGAAGCCAAAGATATCATTCTTATTGTAACATACAAATTCTTTAGTAAATTTTAAGTTTTTTGAGCATTCCAAGCCTATATGCTGGGTGTTCATACGCCAGCGTGTACGCTGCACGCTGTACAGTTGTAACATATCCACCTGTCTCTTGATCCAAATTTTTCTCACCTCACAGCCACTCATCTCATTCCAGATCTGAATCTAATGCCTAAGATCTTATAAAAACCTCGATTTTTCACCAAATCAAGGTTGGCAATTTTTACAAATAGACAAAAAAATTGAATCTGGGATACTTAGCAGATCTGGGCATCAACCTCTGTATGCTAGGCATTAGACTTGGACACTACATTTCCCTGCAACCCAAAACCTGCATCTTCCAACACCCATCATCATCCACCGGGGCTAAACGTCTGCCTTATGATCAATCCACAACTACATTCCGATCGGTGCACATTGTAATCATTTTTCAATACAAAAAAATTTACATTTTTCCTAGATTTACTATAGTTTTATTTTTTTTCCAGTTTATGTTTACATTCCGATTTACGTTATTGTGCCTGTTTACGATTACGGTTTACGTTTAATGTGCATCTTTTACGTATAACCCAACACATTGCAAAGTGTGTACGTTGGGGAAGTTCTCATTTGATCCATGCGTAGACCATTCGAGGCACTCTACCTTCATCCATTCTAGCTTGCCCTCAAGCGAAGGTAGGGTCTTCTGTATTTCTTCTAAGGATCTCCCGGTGTTTGTTTCATTCCAACCTTGCATCGACGATTTCAGACGATACAAATGTTAGGACTTGGAAGTTGGCGATGGACTTTCTCTAATGTGTCTATGCTATCAATGTAAGCACAAGTCAAACCCTCAATTGGTTCCATGCATATAGTTGACTACTGTTTTGATTAGTTGTTAGCCACTAGGTACCTTCCTATCTTGTGGCTGTTGCATACATGCATCTTTGTATATTAGTCACTTGTGCATACTGATTGCATACAGGTAATGTTAAATGTTGTACAAACCATGACTTCTACATGCAATTACACCCTGTGTCATTGTATGCGATGCATGTAATTTTTTTCTGCTCAATATTTTCAAATGTATTTTCTTTTGATATTTCTAGGGAAAGATCACAGATTCCTAGGCATGCATCAATTATGCTTAGCCATGCTCTTCCCATTATGATTGGGAAGTCCCCCTTACTGTTGTTCATTTGAATCACTAGGAAGTTAGCTGGATACGACCATCCACAAACAGTGGTGAGAATGTTCTCCACTAGTCCCAATGGAATAGTGATGGACTAGTTAGTCAACTCTAAATGAATGTTACTCTTTTTTAGTGGAGGTAGGTTCCAGGCCTTGTAAATTTTTTGAGAAATCAAGTTGACACCAGAACCTGAATCCAAAAGAGCTTTGCACAGCTCATTTCCAGTGATTCATAGATATATTAGAGGACTTTCAAGATCAAAGAATTTCCTAGGAAGATGGCTAGCTTTTATCCAATCAGTGATGGCATGAGTTAACATTACCGTATGCGTTGAGCACAATTTTTAGGTTGAAGAGAGCTTTGAAGCTTCAAGTGATAGTGAGGTAGTTGAAGAATCAACCACTTGTGGTTGCAAGGGCTTAGTTGGACTATTGGTTCTAAAGAAAGGTCTTTTCTTCATGCAGTTGTTAGAACCAATATTAGGTTGAGGGTTAATAGCCCTTATGGCATTATGTTGCTATTGTTGGATAGGGAGTTCACCCTGCATAGTTGGAGTAGGTGGTAATGGAGTTAAGGGTGGAAGAGGTGTAGCTGGATGAGAAGGATGGTATGTTTGTGGAACATCGCCCCTAGGAAAAGGAGTCCTATAATACTCACAAGCTTAGTAGTGAGGTTGAGGAGTAATGTGACTAGTAGAGTTACGTGGAGAGATTGGTTGCTGTATGTAATATTCATATGGGTCAGGTTGTTGATAAGGATACTATTTCCTTGGTGGTGACATCCCCCATGATTGTGGGTACTGCCGTTGTTGATACTACTCGATCAATTGTGATGGAGTTCCACTTGGATAATATGTTAAGGTTTGGTGGAACTGTCTTGAGTTACCTTGAGGATAAGGTAACTTTTGGGGTGTTTGTCTTTTGTTTAATCATGAGTTGAGTACATACAACCCAGACTCCTGCAGATGTGAGATTATAGGGAAACATCCCTTAGGATGGTCATATTGGCATATCTCGCATCCACTATCATTGTCCATATCTAAATTCACAACCTTCTTGATGATGGCAACTTTGCCCTTACCCTTGTTACATGCATGTTTAGTATTCGACTTTTTTTTGTATCATTACCTTGCTCTCTAGACTCCTCTACTATTTTAAGAACAGTTTGAAATCTATCATCTAGAGAATCCCACATTTGGTCTACCTTTGCTGATACTTTCGATGCTAATTTTTGGATAGGCAAGGTTTTCATATTCACCATCTCTTCGAGTGGTGACTCTTCTTCATCCTCATAGAATATTACTCCCCTCTTTTGGAGGGAAGGATCTTTATTATATTCCTCTACACTTTCTCTTTTCCTTAGCTCACCTTCTTCTTTATCAACTTGCTCCAATAATCTTTGAACTTGATGGGTCCTAAGCTCAAATAGCCTTCCTTGGGCATACATCCTAAGGATTCTTCACATTTCATGTCTAATCCCATCTATGAATTAGCATAGTTGATCCCTCTACAAATAACCATGGCTAGGACAATGATGTAACAATGCATAATATCAGCCCATGGTAGCATCCAAGGGTTCATATCCTCCTTATTTCCAGCCTTGGATTTTCTTTCACAGGTTGGACACTCAGGAGTACATTTGGTACTTATCATTGAAAAATTCTAACATGGTACTTCACCTATGAATGTATTCTGATTCTAAATACTAGTACTAGCCTTCTGCTTCTTTGATTAGCATCTATGAAAATAACTTTAATTTTTGCCATTTGTTTTCTATGTTTTGTAAGGCACATGCATCATGAAACGCTTGTAAATGATTTTGAGGATCAGCGTTGTACCCCCCTTCAAATCGTGGGATGTTGTTCATGTCTAATCTCTTGATCCTACTATCTTTTTGGTGCCTTGTTAGGATTCTAATAGCCTTAGTTATGTTTAGCATACTTCGAGTAGCGAGTAGGGGTTCATCATGATCATTCTGTTTCTGGTGTCTATGATGCCTATGTTGTTCCCTACTCTCCCTTCTTTCACGGTGTGTTTCTCTAAAGTGCCCTCATTCCCTTTCTTGACTATTTTTTCTATGCCTCCCATTTTGCCTATCCTTATCCTCATGGTCTTTTTCCTTGCGACTGTGTCTAGATCCTAAAGGAGAGGGTGAAGGAGACAATGAAGGTGAAGAAGGAGGAGGACCATCATCATGTCAGTGCTTGCTTCCTTCTCTTCAGTGGTTGTGTCCCCAATCGTGGTTATGATCGGAATGTCCATCTTTGTCATGTATTTGTGTTCCTTTTTCAGGTCCTTTATGTTTGTTAGTACTAGAATCTGGGATAGTTGAGTAGAGATTCTAATACCCAACCCCTTGACCAAAATCAACGGGAGGAACATCATTATGTGGGCGACTACCTAAGGTAGGTTCACCACCCTCATTTTTGCTTAGGACATGTGGAACATTGTACGACAACATTCCCTTCATGGACTCATGACATCTCTCCTGTTGTAAGTTCCTTTGACATTGTGCCTCCATGGGTCAATAATCTCTCAAGTCATGATCATGCATAACATACTCTACCTGTAAGTGCTGCATGTCAATTTATGTGAAATCATGAAAAAGCATGCCCGAGACTGAATGATCGGGAGGTAACACTATGTTACCATCTAAATATCACCAATGTAGTTGTTCATCCTGGTGGAGGATAAAGGTAAAGTTTGGTATATACTCATCAGGATGAACATATACCACACAAAACTATTGAGGGATTGGTGGATTATCATGTGTACTATGCCTCCGATTATTCCCTATATCATACCTAGGTGATGAAACACTTTGGTATGAAGAAGGAGACATGATTTTCTATTTAGTGTGCAATGTATTATTATTTATTATTTTTCTTTAACCAACCCCAAGGGTTCGTTCCAACGATGTGAAAGATTTCCTATGTTCTGGTTAGCACACAAACAACAAGGCCCTAGTAATGGCACCAATGATGAGTGGTGAGGTATCCCTATGCTCAACCATATGAATACAAGCATCCATGCACAATCTAGTTGAATTACAAGAACTAAGTGCTTATGCACCTTTGTGGAACAAGAATGGGTTGATCAATCATTGTCTTTGCAAGATTACTTGTATGTCACGATTGTATGGTTAAGTAAACTTGAGGCATATGATTTTTATACATTTTTGTGTTTTTAGGTCCTGCTACTAATAAGGGAGGAGAGAGATAACTAAGTAACTAATTTAATTTGACTACTTATTAACTAGGCTCTAACTGATCCTAACACCAGTATCCGTTATCACTTGCTGTACACATCCTAAACTAATGCAACACTGCTGGGATTACCAAACACTAATCATTACTAGGTTACCAAGTGTTACATGCATGCTCAAAGTGATTGTATTGTGTGTGCTTATTTAGGAGAGTTTTAGGGTGAGAGAGAATCACTAATTAACTAAGGAAAGCATTAGGTAATAGTAATTAACATTAATTAATCTATTTTGAATGTTGCAAGGTTTATCACAAAGTTCATCTTTATTGTCGTACATAAGGTGTGCTCAGGTACACAATGCTCAAATAAAGATCCATTCACTTTATGACTCCTACTGTAGGCATGTAGAAATAATTCTAACTCTAAGAGGGAGAAAAGGCAAGAGTTTGGGTAAGGGACTAAGACTAACTATGTAAACCAAGTGTGCCTGCCTCTTATCTATAGGCAATGAGGCAGGTCACAATATCACATACGTGATATAGCATGGAAGGCCATGATATAGTGGATGTGATATTGCGACTTATTAGCTTTCTTAGAATAGTGATGTAGCAACCTTGATTTATAAGCTCATTGTCTAATCTTCCTTGCATATGTTCAGACCATGTTAGCTGCCATTCTTGTAGCTTATTTGAAATAGAAGCTACTCCAAGTCTTCCTCTAATGTCTATGTTATGTAGTTTATCCTTTCTAGTAACATTCAACATTCATCAAAGCATTCACATTTCTACCATACTCATTTATTATTCATGTCTTGGTTGTACTACCTAACATTCAGCACCATATAAGATAGCAAGCCTAATTTTTTTCCTATAAAATTTCCCCTTCCATTTTATTTGTATTCTTTAATCACATGCAACACCACTAGCCTATCTTCATTTTGACCATCTTGTCTTAATTTTATTCCTAATATCTTTATCAATTTCACCATGTGATTATAGGATTGATCCTAAGTAGTGAGATTGTTTACAATGAGTGACTTTTTTACCTTGAATTGTCACTTCTATTTCATCACTATTTTTTNTGACTTTTTTACCTTGAATTGTCACTTCTATTTCATCACTATTTTTGCTATTATTAAAATTTCATTCCATATATTCTATCTTACTTCTCCTAATTTTTTAGCCTTTTAATTTGAGAGCATTCCTTAGAAGAGGTTTCCTTATTAAACTTAAGGAAACCAATAAAAGGGGAATAGCAAAACATACTTGGTTTACTTGGAAAAATAGACATGTAGGACCCCTAATAACCACCCTTTAGAGATTTTTCCTATCATATTAAAATATGGGATTATACATATATTAGCAACTAATAAGGATATGACTCATAATGATAGGTTGATTACAATGCCTATGTACCTCTTTCCCTCATTAGACTTAACAAGTTGTTAACAGGATGAGACCTTGCCACTTCTCATAATTTTAAGAATTGATGAATCTATTTCATATCATCTAACTTTAGTAGCACTATGATACCTAAAAAAACTAGCATCATCCAAGTTGACTGCTAACACTTCCCATCACTTGTGAAGCTAGAAAACATCAAACATTTCTGTGACTTACTTGTTTCAAGTTTGATTTTACAAGCAACACCAATTGATGTGGTTAGATGTATTCATAGTCCTCCATTATGTTTATACTCTACAATATCATTTAATCTATAATAGGCTTCAAATAATGGCTAAGAATAACAATTGTATAGGTTTCAACAACTTTGCCCATGTAATGTAGCATTGTATTCCCACATTGAGGGCTATCCAATTCAAAGAATATGGTTACCATTTGATCATAATTTGGGCTATCTTTAGGTTATAAACTACATAAACAAGGCTTGGCTCAACTCTCATTTTTGGACTCCACCTCAATATACTTCCAAGATAGAAGACTAGGGATCATATGTGAGGTGGGTACACACTTATGAATGGTACCTGCATCATTAAAAACTTTCGAGTATTGTGTAATTTAATCCCCTTGTATTCAATGGATCAGGATATTAAGCCAAAGTAAACATATGTATGGGTAGGATTGGATAGTAATGTTCATCTTTACATCCAAGGCAAGGTGTATGTGAAACAAAATAAAGAATGCAACCCATCCATTCAAGATATGGGGATGAGTATATTATTATTAAAATGATTAGTTAATTACCCCTAAAAATACTACATGCTTCACATAATGCAAAATAATCAAATGCATCATTTACCTAATTACTAATTATGAGTTTAGGTGAACTACTTACTCTAAGGCCCAAGGGCTTCTAATCATAGTTCATGTGGGTTAATTTTATAGAAAGCAAATAAACATATAGGATCACTCATATATTTTCTTTCATTTCTTTACACAAATAAAAAAACATACTCACTAATAAATAAATGGGTTTAGCATATTGAAGAAAATAAATAAATAAATGATATTTACTTTGCATAAAAGGAAAATCTAACTATGACAAAATGTAAAAAACATTCATGTAATGAAAGACTTGCTCCAAGGAGACTTCCAAGCTTCCAAGATGCAATATTCTCATCATATAAATGAAAGAAGTAACTAAGCATCTTAAGTGTATTTTAAATATCATATAAGAAGTAGCTTACATCATACAATAGAGAGAGTTATAATAGTTAGGGTTTGTTTTTCATAGAACAATTAGCCAATGTTTTCCTTCATTTAAGGCATGCAAAATTAGATGAACAAAGTTTGAAAGAAGGGCTTGAATTTTTAGCAATCAAATATGTGCTTAGAGGATATGAAGGGTTTAAAATAAATTTGAAATTATAATCTACACAATTCATAAGAATTTGAATTTAACAAGGTTTTGTTTTATTTGTTTTTTCACTCAACCTAAGGTATCTTTAATACTCTACAATATTAGTAATTAGAAGATAGAATCTTGGGAAATATATTATCAACCATAAAATAATAATAATAATAGTAATGAATATTTTTTTGGCATGTCTTGATATCAGATCCTTGATATCAAATCTCAAGATGCATTATTAAATATCTAATATCATGAGATGTATGCCAGGTTATAAATACAACACTTGGACACACGATTCATCAATANTGTACGAAAAGCTAGGAATGGACACTCCTTGCCCATAGGCTAGTTTAGACTTTATCTTTATGTTATTAATTAGATTAATTAATTGATTTCTCTATTATTGTTAGGAGTAGCATAAGGTCGAAACAACATCAAAAATCATATGCCTCACTTTGGACTAAACCATACGTAACAAAGCTACCACTAGTCCAAGTGGGAAGATAGTGAACTATGATCAATGCTTAATGACTTAGATGAACAACTAGTCCCATCCAAAAAATTTGATTGAATCATGTGTGAATGCTTCTAATTCATATGGTTGGGTGTAGGGGCTACGTCTCTACTCATCATTGGCACAATTACCAAGGATGGTGTTAGTTATCTAAATTAGTTATTATATCATACATGATTATTGTAAAAACATTATGATTTATCTTTCAGAAAATATTAAATCACACACATCATTAACTAACAATAATGTCTCTTTCACAAGGAAGCAATAATGCATCGTATGAAAAGAAAATTCATTAGAGAACTAATGAGATATCTATTGAAGTAAATTGGAGTGTTCAACCTCATGCAGGGGTTTTATATGTTCATAACAACCCCAATTACACTCAAGGACTACATTCACCTAAGGCAAAAAATCCTAGAGAAGATGAAGTAAGTCCTAGACCAAGGGAGGCTGCAAGGCCTAGGACCTCCTCAAAACTTCGAAAAGATACATTAAGGGACTATGGGAAATACTATAGAAGCCATCAATCTCTCCCAGTCTCTCATCTTCCTTTTCAATGTCTAGTTTTAACAAAGATGAATGTAGATATAGAGATAGAGCTCTACTATGGGGTCAAAATAAAAATAGAAATAGAAACCAAGGGCAAAATCAAAAACATCAAAATGAACATAGACAAACTCATCATAGTCAGAAAAATAGAAATAGAAATTTTCACCAAAACATGTCTGATGATGGTGAACCCCCCTTGTTGGCCACTAAGAGTATGAGACAAATCATAGAGGCAGTTAAAATACCCCATAGGAATCACAAGGAAATTCGCATAAAAAGGCTTGATATGAATAATATCCCTAAATTTGTAGGAGGCTATGATTCTAATCCATAACATCATTTGCAAGCCTTCCATGATGCTTGCATCTTACAAAACATTGAAAGTGGATGCTAAAAGGTTAAGCTCTTTCATAGGATACTAATTGACAAAGCCAAAGTGTGGTATAGATTGTTGAAACCAAATTCAATCCATCAGTGGTCCACAATGCTAGAACTCTTCAACAAGAAATACCAAACCTATGCAAGGGTGTTCAACTTAAAGAAATGAATCCAAGGATGGGAACAAGAAAAATATGAAATCTTGGATATGGCCCTAGATAGATACTATTCTCTACTAAATAAATGTTCAAGCCATGATTTCTCTTAAGAAGAGCAACTTTTCCGCATCATAGATGGGCTTCATAGTTAAATGAGAGAGACCCTTGGGATGTATGCTTAAGGTCAATTATATGAACTAGGAATCCATCAGATCTGAAAGCTAATTGAGCACATGGAAAAAGAAGAAGGAGAGCTATGTAAATGGAAGAATGTTAAAAAATATCATTAGGATCCAACTCTTTAAAAGAAGAAGGTCCATATCTATGATAAGAAAAAAGAGGCAACTCTCGATGAGGTGATTTCACAACAAACATTTTGAATACAAAATTGTATTGATGAGCTTGAATTAAGGTTAAATAAGATGTCAAAATGGATAAATGAGGAAGTTATAACTTTCCTAGAAACTATAGAGAAGAGAGTAATGCAAAAAAAATCAAGTGATCACAACATAAGAAGGAAAAAGAACTAAGAAATTGGTAGGAACACTTATCAGAAAAAAGGGAAAATGACTATAGAAGAAGAGGCTATAGACTCAACCACAAAATAAGATGATGGATTTGACATCTACATATATGAGCATTTGAAGGGCTATTGCCTGGTCATGTTACATCTACATGAGTATTAGGATTTTGCATTGAATCCCAAGTTCATATAGAAGAAAATGCCTAGGAAATTACCTTTTTCCCAAGGTAATTATAGATAGTCCTACAACCAATCATACCATCCTAGTGGGACTTCGTACTAGCCTCAATACTATCATCTAATGTAGTGGCAAAACCCACAGTTGTGGGGGAGGCCATCATCAAACTAGAACTACCCTTATTGTCAACTAGGCTAGTATGGATATTACATTCAACAACTTATTTCCTTGATTGGTTCTACTTCCTCTACCTCAAATCACTATTACCACTCTCCTAAATATCATCAACCTACAACATATTTGGAAGGATCAGCACCTCAAGCCTCTCATCCTTCATCATATCCTCAATATTCTCATACTTCCATTCACCATATGTCACCACTAGCAACACAGAAAGGTTTAGTGCTAGGAAATGAATGAGAGAATCCCACTTGTGCTATGAACATACAAAAAAATGATAATGCTAGTAGATCTCCACCACAATCTCAAAATCATCCTTTCTTTAGGATGGTTCCCACACATAAGCACAACACTTGTGAACCTACTAACTCATCCAAACTAGCACAATGCCAATCAAGTACAACACCCTTCCTTTCACAATCAATGTCCTCCTATCATACACGAAGACTAACATCCATCGTTGCTCCATGCATGACTACTAATAGTAAAGGATGTAGTTGTGGGTTAAAAATTCAAAATATTAACATATCCCACAACAAAGTTCAGAAGCAAGTGTGTGAGAAAAAATCATTCTACGTGGTAGCCACTAAACCAAAAGACACCTAGTGACTTGAAAATGAGGATATAAAATTGTTTCAAAGATGCATGGGGGTAACTGATTCAGTTATTAGTTCTAGAATTAAGAAATAGAATAAATAGAGGACTTAGACACATATATTTGACACTCTAATTATACACTAGAAAAGAATATTAAGCATGGAGACCCAAGAATTAAAATAGAAAATTAAGAAGAAGAAGAAAACACATCTAGACCTCCCAAAATAGAAATACCTTCAAGTCTAGATGAAGATATGTCTCCAAATGATCCAAAAAAGACTATCACTAATGTTAGATGGGCTACCACATGATTAATTAAGTCAGTAATGGTAACAAATGGAAAATTGGTGGTGTATAACTAGGGGATTATGTGGTCCATCTCTTGAATGTGTGGCCATAAGATTAGTCATCAGGGAGATGCTTCATCCTAGTTTAAGAACTAATAAGTATTTTTTACCTTTTTTTCTATTGTATGATTTTTTTTTATCATTTTCCTATTTCTTTCAAAATTGTCTGATTCTTCATATGTTTTCCATTTCTTAATATTTTTCTTTATAATCTTCTCTTTTCCTAAGTCATTTTCTTTATGTTTATGAATGCCTTTTATGTTTCTGTTAATAGTATTACCAAGTCATGATGTAGAAGTCAATGTTATGTGTTGGATTTTTTATTCTATGCTATCAAGATGATTGGGTAAGTAATTATGTAAAATAATGAGAACACTTCATCCATCCCTCTAGTTGTCTAAATAAAAGGGCCTTTTCATGAAAACAATTTGGTTCTTCTTTTATGAAACTAAAATTAATGAATGATCATTGTACCTTGAAGAAAGAGGGAACAACCAAGTGGGAACGGTAAGGGTATGACCTCAAGGGGATTTGTTGGGTTCTTTTCTTAACTTCCTTCATGTGGTTTATGACTCCTCTTGGAACATATCATCACTCCTCCATCGACTAATAAACAGGAATCTTTGTCTTTACATGGTGTGGCTCTGATAAAAAAATGAGAGAGAGAGAGAGAGAGAGAGAGAGAGAGAGAGAGAAATAATGGGAATTCAAATCACACCCCTTAGACACAATAATAGACTACAAGCATTGGTTATGGGCTGGAAAGACATGTTACCCATGCCTAAAGATGCCCCTCTAACTAAGGCTTTTCCTTCCTTTTTCTTTTTTCTTCTCTTTTTGGAGTGATGATTATTCTTTGAAGTGCTTGTGAACTCATGGTGGTCAACAGGAAGGAACACATCAATGTGAGGTCATTGTTTATGGTATGGACTTGGTTTGAACTTGGATGAATAGGTATGCTGATTATTTTAATCACATTTTTCACAAAAACCTATTGTGAATATGGTCAGTACCTTACATCCTGATCTCTACAATCCCTTCTCATCCCATTATTCACCTCATTGTTGCATGTGATTATGAGCCTTTTGGTCTTGTGTAGCATAGTGCAACATTCCAACCATGGTAGTTGTGTGTTGTTTAGAACAAAGGCATGGTCTACATTTAACTTCTCGGGTGCCTATGAACATCTATAGAAGTGGTTATGCAAGGGCATTATAGTGGGAGCTTGCTTTGGAGAGGATACACTTGCATAACTTTTGTTGATCATGGCTTTGAACTAACCATCATATCTTCCAAAACATCAATTATGGTTTCTCTAAATATATGCATTATTTTGGGACTACTTCTCATTTGTTTCATTAATTTCTCCTACTTTTCTATTTCCATATCCATTAATATTTCTTGGCCATATTTTGAGTTAGACCTTTGTTTTCAATTGTTCAAAAACTTGTGTGCTTATAGAGTTATGCTTATTAGTCATGGGGGCTAGGAGTGTTTACTTTGAAATTTTTCTAACATTATTTTCAAACAGCATGGTAACTAATAGTAATTGATCAGAATAATGCGAACAACATGATGATTTAAGTTACCTCATAACCTTGGGCATAGTATACTGTCATCACCTTATGCTTAAATGAATACTGAGGGATCTGATAAGGGTTAATTATTAAGGAAAAGTTATCAAAACTAATGTTGATCCTTTGGTGACTACAAGTGATGTGAAAAGAAATGCCTAAGGAAGAAGGTCTTTGGCTAGGCATGAAAAAAAAGCCAAGTGGAGGATAATGGAAGATATGCCCATGGAAAAATTGTAGCACATATAAGATAGTAGCTCAAGAATCACATGTTTGCTAGATCCATGGGACAATGAGAAGAAATTTTAGTCCATCCTTCAAGAATGTTCTACATAACTAGAGAAATATCAACATAAAAATCAAGGTTGGAAGTCTACCACCCCTACCAGCAACAAGAAGAATGATCTTTAGTAGATTTTTGAAGACCTCTACAAATTTTGTAATCTTCAATGTTTGTTCAATATTTTTGTCATTCTATCATTTTTTATGCATCCACTAAAATAAAATTTTGTAATGTGGCATGTAGTTTTGTTATGTTAGTTTGTTATGTCAAGTGTTAGCCAATAATCCCACTAAGATTACCATCCCACTAAGACATAATGCAAATGAGATTTGCAATAGGAGAGATTTTATGAATATTTGAAGGAAAAATGGATCAATAATCCCTTGTTCTTGTTGGGTGAAAAAGATAGTAAGGATTCCTTCTCTGGGGATTCTTAATTCACTAACTCTCCTTCCCTTCATTTCAATGAAGGGGCCTTGAACCAGAATTTATAGTCCATTGTAAACAATCTTGGTTCAGGCAAAAATAGGTTTCATGATCATTGGGGATCCAAAGGTGGGAGTCATGGCAAGGACGAGGAAAAGCATCATGATGATGATCATGGCTATGAAAATAGGAGAGGGGGTGTTAAGCATCATGATGATGCTAGTCCTTCTTCCTCTTCACCTTTTTCATCCTCTGCTTCCTTCTCTTGCTTCAGTCAAAGCCATAGAGGACATGACCATGATGGAGGTGATTGATGGGATAGAGATGATCATAGGGCCCACCAGGCTAATCGAGACCAAGGGCATGGGAAATCAAGGAAGGCACACCACCATGAAAGAAGGGATAGTAGAGTACATCATGGGCATCATGGAAATCATAGGGGCTATGACCTTAATAAGCCTATGCTTGCAACTCAAAACATGCAAAACATTGCAGAGGTAATGAGAATTCAAACAAGGGATGTAAAAGATAGCAAAATCAAGAAGTTGGATATAAAAAATATCCTCAATTTCGAAGGGGGATTCAACTCAAATTTGCAAAATCACCTTCAAGACTTTCATGATGCCTATGCCTTATAGAACGTGGAGAATGAATGACAAAAGTTAAAGCTATTACCAAGGATGCTCATCAAAGAAGATGAAAGTTGGTATTGGTCCTTGAAGCTAGAATCAATCTGCATATGGAGTACGATGCTTAAGCTCTTCAATGATAAGTATCAAACATACTCTTGAGTGTCCACTTGAGAAAGTAGATCCAAGGTTAGAAATAAGGAACACATGAACCCTTAGAAGTAGCCATCGATAGGTACTATTCTCTTTTGCATAGATGTATTGGTCATGGTTATTCTTAAAGGGAGTAGCTCCACTATATCATAGATGGACTCCACATAGAAATGAGGAGAACTCTTAGGGTCTCTGCCTAAGGGAGGATTTCAGAATTAAGGGCCCATTAAATTTTAGAGGCTAATAGAGTAGGATGCTAAGGAAGAAGGAGAGTTGAAAAAGGGGATAATATAGAGGAGTATAATCAAGATCCTTCCATTTGAAAAAGGAAGGTTTGGTTCTATCAAAATGAGGATGAGACATCACTTGATGAGATGGTGCAATGAAAAACCTTACCAATTTAATTTTTTTTTTTTTGAAATTTAAGCCAAGGTAGATAAAATTTGGGACTCTTTGGATGAAAAGTTTCAAATTGCTCTGAAAATAGTAGAGGAATCCAAAGAACAAAGTAGTGATCATAATCACAGGAGAAGGAAGAAAGTTAAATGTGCCTACCAAAGAGGTAAGGGCAAGGCTACTGTAGTAGAGGAGGTTGTGGAGTCAAAATTAAATGATGATGGTGGGGGTAAAAACTACCACCTTGAATATATTAAGGGATGTTGCTTCGTTATGTCACACTTGTAGAAGTTTGGGGTATATGCTCTAAATCCTAGAGTAGCCAAAAGGTAAGCACCTAGAAGGTTACCTTATCCTCAAGGTAATCCCAAGCAATTTCACTAGCAATAGGCCTCCTATCTAAGTGGAGCTCCACCACAACCTTATGAGCAATATCAGCAATGGTCACATCCACAATCATGGGGGATGCCACCACCAAGGTAATAGTATCCTTACTGGTAGCTTGATCCATATGGATACTATGTTTAGCAACCTATTTCTCCATGTGACTCTTCCAGTCATGCTTCATTCCAACATCACTACTACCCTCATAAATACTACAGAGTTCAATCTTCAAGAGGGAAATCCCCATTTCCTCACTACCCTCCTCATCCTTTTACACATATCCCTTTTCCCTCAACTCAATTATCACTTTCTTCATCAATACAAGGTAAAATTCTAGCCCATCTGCAGCAACATAACATGATAAGGGCTGTTAACTTATAGCCAACTCCTTAGCCAAGTGGTTCAAAAAAAATCCTGAAAAAGACTGTTCTTTCAAACCAACATCCTATAAAACCGTCATAGACATACATGACCGATAACCCTGATTCTCCCTCATCCTTTGCATCTACATCCTCTGAGCTCCCTTTAAACTAAACACCTCCCAAAGGGCATGCCATCATGTTAACCCATGTGGTAACCTATTAGATTAAGCCCATTGGTGATAATGCCAAAGAAAGGTGGAAAGTGGAGGATTTGTATTAACTTCAAGCTATTGAACATGATGAATTACAAAGATCATTTTCCATTACCATTTGTGGACTAGGTGTTGAACATCATTTTTGGACATTACTTTTACAATTTTTTGGATGGTTATAGTAGCTATAATAAAATTCAGATTGCACCCAAGGATCAGGCCAAAACCACATTCATAAGTCCATGGGGGACGTTTGCATACAAAAAGATGCCATTTTGTTTGTGTAATTCTCCTACGACCTTCCAACGCCTTGTCATGAGCATCTTTCAATAGCAGACTAGTAGCAGGGTGGAAGTCTTCATCAATGACTTCTCCACCTATGGGGCTACATTTGAGAAAGCCATGGACCATCTTGAGAAAGTGTTAAAAATTTGTGTAGAAACAAACCTCTAGCTCAACTGGTAGAAATGCCACCTGATGGTCTAGGAAGGCATTGTTTTGGAGCACAGAATATCTAAAAAAGGGATTGAGGTGGACCCTGAGATAATAAGGGTCATCCAAGGAATCACTCATCAACCAGAAACAGTCAAAGATGTCCAGTCATTCCTTGGCCACAATGGCTACTGCTGGTGATTCATAGAGAATTTCTCTAAGATCACTAAACCATTAGTGGAGCTGACAAAGAAGGATGCTTCATTTGTCTAGACTGAGGAATGCGAGAATGCATTCCAACAACTCAATCATAAGCTTGTAGAAACTCCAATTCTATGAGCACATGATTGGTCCAAACCATTTAACATCATGACATATGCATCAAATTATGCCTTGGAAGTTGTGCTCATGTAGTTGGAAAATAAAAAATGTTCTTACTACATCCATTGCATGAGCTAAAAAATTGTGGGTGCACTGTTGAATTACACCACAACAAAGAAAGAATTAATGGTGGTGATGTTTGTCTTGGACAAATTTAGATAGTATGTTCTTGGATAGAAGGTGTTCATGTACACATATCACATTGTAATTTTCTTTCTCATGAATAAACCAATCGTGAGCCCCTATATCATACGGTGGCTTCTAATCTTGCAGGAATTTGATCTTATGATGGTAGATTGAAAGGAAAATGAGAATGTCCTTGCTAACCACTTATCTCAGTTGAGATGGGACAACAAAAAGGAGGAGAGCTTACTTTATGATCAATTTTCTAATGAACTCCTCTTTGTTGGGGCTATAAATGAACAGGTGCCCAATGATCCTAACTAGTACGATGACATTCTCACCTATCTTTTCACTCAAGAGATGCGACAAGAGATGGACCATAGGAAGAAACAATAGTTTCTTAATTAGGCTAAATGCTTCAGGGAGATGAATGGATACCTTTACAAGGTATGCACCAATAGCCTAGTTCATTGGTATATCCTTGATGTTAATCAATTGCATGTTCTCGAAGATGATCATGAGGGTCCTTATAGGAGCCACTATGCTAAGAGATGCATAGCTCGTAAGATCCTGATGGTAGGCTATTATTGGCCAACACTCTTAGGAATGCTCACTGATTTGTACACTCTTATGAATGCTACCAATGTGATGGTGGAATAATTTCTCGTATGGAGGGTTCTTAGTAGTTGATCCAACCATTGGAATTCTTTGATATCTAGGGCATTGACTTCATGGGTTCCATCACACCCATGTGAAATGGAAAGGTGTACATCATAGTTGCTATTGACTATTGTATGAAATGAGCATAAGTAATAGTTGTCACCACCTATACATCTTCTACAGCTACTTGGTTTATACAACAACATGTTGCAAACAGGTTTGGTGTGCCATGTGCACTTATTTTTGACAATGGTACTCACTTTATAAGCACTACCTTTCAGAAGCTCATGTAATGCTTAGGGGTAGAACATAAACTAATAACATCCTATCATCTGCAAGCCAACGATTAAGCTGAGGTTACAAATAGGGAAATCACCAAGATTTGAATAAGAATAGTTAGCAAATATAGGAGAGACTAGAGCATGAAACTCAACGGTGCCCTTTGAGCCTATTTCTTTACTTGGAGACTCCTTATAGGCTATTCTTCCAATGAGCTAGTGTATAGAAAACTAAAAACTCTTCCTATTCAATCCAAGCTTTATACACTTTCAACAACTTGTGATCTTGACCTTGACCTACGTCTAGCACAAAAATAAAGACTAATGAACCTCAACTTGCTAGATGAGAATCAATTGGTAGCCTTGTCATCTAATGAGTTGCACAAGGCATTCATCAAGTAACACCATGATCTCAAAATAAGGAAAGTAAAATTTCAATCAAGAGACTAGGTCCTTTACTAGAATGCCACACATGTTCCACAAAGGACTAAGTTCCAAATGTTGTGGAAAGGGCCTTACATCATCTATGAAACCTCTCCTTCTGGGGCCATGTTAATATGAAAGCCCAAATAAGAAATTATTAGTCAACATACAAAAAATCAAACCTTTGCATGATCCTAAGAGAGATAGTGATCACAACACCTCTTTAGATGGACAAGCACACAAATTATTTTGGATCTCCTCTTTTCAACTCAATCATGGGGGTGATGGCCATCCATTCTGATCATACAAAGTGGCTCCTCAATTTTTACACTTTTTTATTTTATATCATTTTTAATTTTACAACATCATTAGTACATTTTCTCTTTCTTATGTATTTTATAAATTTTTTGATATTTTATTTTATTTGGTTTGAATTTCTCTTATGTTTTCCTTGTGTTTATTTTATTTTATTCTTCCTTTCTTACCAATAAGATACAATGTAGCATGGCTGCTATTAATGATGGTTTGTACTATAATGTTGTTTGATTACTAATGTTTGGATTCTATCTTTGAGTTTTGGTACTGATAACTAAAACATGGTTTCTTTTTCATGAAACAGGCAGTGAGTCCATGTCATCCATCCATCTACAAACTCTATGATGTTTCTTATTTTTGGAAATATGAAGTCGCTTAATAAAACTTCTAACAAACTTAAGACCTTGATAGTTTCCAAACTTAGGAAGGATTAAATGGATTGATAAGGATGTGACTTCAAAGGAGTTCGATGCTCCCTATACTTTCCTATTCTCTTGAGTACCTAAGTGTTTTCATGGATTTCTCACCTTGTACCAATAATAGGAAGCTAAAATTCTTTACATGCTGTGGTTCCCATCCAAAAATCATAAAAACATAAAACCCAAAAAAATGATGGGAATTCAAAGCACACCCCTTAGATTCAATAATGGGCTACAAGAATTGGTTATGGGCCTAGAAAGACATGTTATCAATGCCTGAAGGTCCCCTCTAACTAAGGCCCTTACTCACTTCATGCTTCTCTTTTCTTCTCAATAAGGAACAATGAGTCATCTACCGGGACATTCTTGTGTCTTGAGGAGGTGGATTAGTCTAAGAGTATCAATGTGAAGTCACTGGAAGTGGTTGGTTTTGATCTAGACTAAGGATGGAGTTTATCAGGTCATCTTAACCATAAGATTCACAAGGGACTTCATATGATCATGATTCGGGACTTCGTTCCATCTTCTCTTTCATCCACTACTACTTCCCATAACTCACCTCACTGCTGATTTTTCATGGTTTTGTTCAATGTCTTAGTTTGATGTGTCAAAATTCTTAGGTAAGTTCTTATGGGATTTAGTCCTTAACTTCCCACAACCATTAATCAACCATGGGGTCCATGGATCCCTTATTTTGAAGGCATGGAAGGACATTAAGGATATGAGCCTACTTTGTGGAGGACCCACCTACATACCTCTTGGTTGGGCTAGTTAAGTTTTTATCCTTAGGAATTTTTGTGATCAAATCCTTTGTGCACTCTATTGGTGACATCCAATTCTACACTTCTTCATATTGTTCTCCAATGAAAGCCTCTTTTTGTTGTGAATTATCTAACCCTCTTCAAGCATTTCATCATGTTCATAGCTTTTCAGGCTCTCCAAGAACATCAAATTGTTTTAAAACTCTTTGTTTTTTTTCTTATCTTTAATGTTGAAAATTTTTAGAGCCCAAAGCCTTCCAAAGCCATAACTTTCCAACTACTTGTTCAATTTACCTCATTTTTTAGTCCTACTGCTACCAAAGGTAAGCTCTATGTTTTGGGGGCCATAGAGGTTTTTAATGGAATTTTTTTTGAAATTTTTCTAACACCCACAAAGGTTTAACTAATGAAATAACATTACAATCATCAATTTGTGAGGTTAAACCCTTCAAATGAACTCTGTTAGTCATAGAAATCAAATAATATTAGAATAATCAATTTTCCATAATCACAAATTAGCCAAGTGTAACTACCCAAGAGAGATGAGGTACCTATATGTTATAAGTTATACATCACATGCTAACCCTTAATTATATTGTGATCATAGATGGCACCAAAAGGTAAAGCATGGATTGGAAGCAGAACTATCCCAACTGATAGATAAGTGGACTAGAGCTAAAGGGAGTTAACAACCTAAATAACCCTAGAAGTAGGAAAAAAAAAAGCCATGCATTAGAACATCTCTAGGACCATTTAATCTTCTTCCTCATTTTCAAGCTACTAGAGGGGTTTGTATGTCAATTGTTTCTAGGGTGTTCAATTTTGTTGTCATGAACACAAAATTTTGTAAAGATTGTAAATTTGTACACTTGGGAAATTAATGTCTATTTGTTTGGTCTAAGTCAGTTTATGTGTTAGTTAGTTAGTCAATAATCCCATACCTTCCCAATAGTTTGTAAAGAACTCATTTCTCATTTTTTTCACTCAAGGAGGTGTTTTCATTCAATCTTGGGGGTATGATGAATTGTTTTTTGGTAGGCCCTAATATCAGATCCTCGATATTAGAGCCAAGGATGTGTTATCAGATATTTGATATCATGGGATGCATGTTGGCCTATAAATACAACACTTGGGGTGCATGATTCATCAATATTTCTATTAATTATTAGGAAATATTTTGAAGTTTATTTTCTCAAGAGTTAGAATATTTTCTGAGTGTCCATAGTAGAAGTTAAACAAGCGTACAGATCTTTATTCAAGCACTGATGTTCTTGAGCATGATAATGTGAATGACAATAAAGATGAGCTTTTCTTATCAAACCTTGCAACACTTGGAATAGATTAATATTTTCTTTATGCATTCAATATTCATTCAATATACTTTAATGAATTTTAGCTAAGTAATTAATATCTGTTAAATAGAAAACATAAGCACAACCACTTCGTGCATACATTTAATCCTTGGTAACCCTAGTAGTGCTTAACACTTGGTAACCCAATGGCACTATAATATGTTTAAGATGTGTATGGAAAGTGGGAATGGATGCCTATGTTACAATTAGTTAAGTGTTAGCTAGTTATTAGATTAGTTAAGTATTTAATTACTTTATTCTTATTCTAAGGTGACTTAATTCATAAAATATAAAATGATAAAAATCATATGCCTTAGTTACACTTAACCATACACTTTTACTTCACAAGTAGAACTAAGAAGACAAATATTACAATAGTTAGATTCACTTTCTAGAAACTATTATCCTTAGAGAGCTAAAGTCTATGGAATTTATTTTAAAAATAAGAGAGAAAAAAAGGGCAAATTCTATGTGTGATGATTGCCATTTTCATTTTTACCAGTATGTATGAAATCAAAAAATAATAAATGCTAGATAATTACCAAAAAGAAAAAAAAAAGGAATGCTAATGTCTATACTAGGGAAAGACATTGTTAAATGATCAAAATTCAAATTTTATGGAGTAGAAAACAAACAAAATATCATGTGCTCATGTATAATATGGAAAGGAGAAATAACAATCAAATCTGATATGTACTAAGCTAAATGCCATGTTGGACTAACATGGTTCCAAACTTTAAAATCTTCATTGATAAATTTTCTAGCCTCTCATGTTTTCATATTGAAAAAATATAGGCTTGAAAAAAGGATTATTTACATTAATTTGAAACATGAAAACTCTTTTAAAAGCCCCATCAAAATGACTTAGAATTGATCAACAAAACAAAACATGTGCACTTAACAAAAGACACCAACAATCCTCAATATGCATAACTTTATTCTTAATTTTAAAATGAGTACTCAATGGACCATTTAGCTATTTAATTGTGATAAATTAAGTCTCTCCAACCCTACAACATCTTGTAGCCTACCAAGAAGAACATTATGGTTGGATAAAATGATGGAGGCTAACACCATCAAGCACATATAAGAACTAAGCCCTTGTAGCTTACATAAGAGATCACCATCCTTGCATAGAATGATGGGAAACATTTTTTTATGAAAAAAGAACTACAAAAACATGAAATACTAGGTGCACATGATACAAAGAAAATGCTAAATCATGAGCCTAAAACATGTATGCCCAAAATCAGATCGAAGACATATGAGAGATCGATGCATGACCCACAACTCACAAGAAATCCTACATGCCCTCATGAAATAATCCTTACTTGTCCAAGCCAATACAACATCCAAAACCTACTAAAAATTTTGTATGACAAGGGTATGAAATACATACCTTTAATTTTGAACTTTCAATTTGAGAAGGAAGAAGACACCTTAAGTTTGGGTTGTTGTCCAACTAATAGCCTCAAGAAATCAGCTTTATACTACAAGTCCAAAGTGTTGCTAAAATTCTCTTACAAAATCAAAGGAAGAAAATCCCTTAAATTAGCTAAAAAATCCCTAAAAATTAGTCACAAAGGCCTCCAATAGAAATAGCATAATTAACCTCCCAAGAGCTCACAAGACTACTTAAATAGCCTAAGAGATTGTTGAGAACAAGCAAGGAATAGCCACTCTCCCTTTCCTCTCCTTACTTCCTTACCCCTCTAGCTAGCAAAGTCTCCCCTTCATTGGAAAAGGTGAAAATGAGAGTAAATAAGCCTTCTATTTATAATATAGAGGAGACCTTAAGACTTAGGTAAAGATTTGTGAACAAAGGTTTATATAATGGGCAAAGAGTAGATAACCCATTGTTCAAAAATCCTTTTTTATTTATGACATCATTACTACTTGACTTGGCTAAGCAAGCTCTCATGAGGGAGTGGACATGTGAGGTTGATAACACTTAAGAGAGTCACATGGCCCTTATTAAATGAGTTCTTTGTCCCTTTTCTAGGCATTAATATAAAGTGGCTAATCATCATATAAATAAAATAAATATCATTATAAGCATGTCATAGAGCATACATCACCATCTCACATTCACATTTTTATGGCCCAACCATTGTCTTATTTTAACCCACATTTTAGTTTATATGTTATGAGGGTTTCTAATTTATTTTTGGCCTTTTATCTATTTTCCACATTTTCTATAATTTATCTAGTAAAAATTATTAATACTGAACTTTTTGTCCATCTAACATTTTACACATGTTGAGTTGGTTGTAACAAGCACAAACATGCCATAGCTATCATGACAGAAATCAATATTTTGATTGAATAAAAGAAAATATGGTTCTATTACGTACTTTTAATCACTTAACCTTAAAATCTTAAAATCTAGAGCTTAAATTGAAAACATACTTATAGATCTATACTCTAGATGTAAAAATAAGTTGGTCCACTAAATTTGAGTTTGATTCAACTTTGCATTTTGATGTATTTTAATTAAATAAATATTCAATAGTTTAAAAATTCTAACAAAATATCAAAATAAACCATGGATTCACATCACCTTAATTTCATAATATTATTTTAAAATTATTCTTGACTTTATCATGCTTATTTGTCCATATATATATATATATATATATATCTTAAGAATAAAAAATTAGACATAAATTAGAAATAAATGGTAATCTTGCTTATATCACACAAACAATAGTCTTCATATTACTAAGAAAAACTTTAAAGAGAAAGCCCAATGGTTTTGGGGATACTTTTTTAGGTTCTCATCCTTATAACAAATTTTGAAAAATCTCCCCTTTAAGATAGGAGAAAGATTAGGCTTTACGCTTATTTAGAAGTGTCAATCATAAGTTTTCACTTCTCTCCAAATGCTTTTTTATAAAGAGAAGGAGAAAAATCTCTCTAAAGACAAAAGAATACATAAACTAGAAATAATAAACAAATAGCAACCAAAAGCTAAGAGCTTCTCATCCTTAAGCCTCCAAAACAAAAAGAAATTAATACTATAGAAAATAAGAAAATTTTCTAGCTTTCATTAGGAGTCCTTTTACTTGAAGTTGTAGTTGAAAAGTGACATCTTTGAGAATATGGTATTTAACTTCTAAAAAGAGGGCATAGTTTTTCTATTTCTATTGGAAAATAACTACATATCGAAGCTTTCGAATAGTGTAGAAAACAACCAATCAAAGGCATTTCTAAATGTAAAGGAAAAAATAGAAAAACCATGCGAATTACTAAGAATAACTTCATTGATGCTTGATCGAAAGTTGTTACAATTTTTGGACATCCATTTCGAAGCATGCTAAGCAATAGGACACTGAAAAAATCATGAGAAAATAAGTCTTTAGTTCTATAAATAGGACATTGAGGAGAAACATTTCTTATATGTTTAACATAGGTATCAATAGGAAGACCTTGATAAATAAGACATCATAAAAAAATACGAATTTTAGGAAATGCAAGAGCTCTCTAAATATCTTTCATTTCCTTATCCACAAGTAGGATGCTAATTGCATTTTTCAAACCTTATTGAATTTATTGTAAATAAAATCATTCTTTGTAATAATATTGTAAGTAGCTTTTGAATTAAAAAAAATATGCCATCCTTCCACATTCTGAAGATTAAAAATTTAATTTTTTAAAATTTGTTTTCCTCTTTTCTATTCAAAAAATAGAGGTTACAAGATTTATTAGTTGTAAACCATCTATCATGCATATATAGATAAGAAATTGCAATAATACCAAATTTGCTCTAAGTAGTACATAATCAAGTTGAATTAGTAACACAAGTTCATCATGGACTAATTTGCTTAAGCATATCTTCTAAAATTGTAATATGATTAAAATTCTAATATTTACAAAGCTTGCACCATGTCTTTCAAATTTAGTTAAGAATTAGAGAACTAGAAATAGAAATGGCCTAAGGAAAAAAGAATATTTCATAAGTCTATTTCTTAAAAGGAGCATTCAAACATCATCTCCATTAATGCACTTTGCATCCCATTTTCTTACAAGAAAAATACCTTGGTTATAACAATTAATGAGATCAAACCCTTCATCTTTCTTGCTACCAGTGCAAATTTTCCAAGCAACTCTAGAAAAATATTTTCTATATTGCTTAGTAGACTAAGGAAACCAATGGATAATATAATTAATTCTATCACAAGAAGTTTTAGAAGGAGCCCAACAAGTGGAGTAATGAACATATGTTGATTGAATCATATGGTTAATTACTAAAACTTTACCATTAAAGATGAGCTTTTATCTCTCTATTTATCAAGCTTCTTTTAATTTTATTAACCACTTAATTTCACAAAATAGTAAAACTA
Organism: Gnetum montanum; assembly: GCA_015680685.1. Lineage (NCBI taxonomy): Eukaryota > Viridiplantae > Streptophyta > Gnetopsida > Gnetales > Gnetaceae > Gnetum > Gnetum montanum. Next base: position 490 of record MNCI01030556.1, on the reverse strand, counting down.
GGCTAAAAAGAAAAAGTTATTTCTAAAATTTTGAAAACATAATCCTTTTTCAAGATTTTTCAAGGCTTGACNTATTCGTATGGTAGAGTGTAGGGGTACCTCGCCACTCATCATTAATGCAATTACAATAACTACAATATTTTTTCCAATTGATATGAAAGATAGATATATGCAATAGTCCTTTACTCTAGCTAAAAGAGTATTGATATGTTGTAGAGAATTGTTGAAGATTTGCAAAGTGCATGTTACGAAATTGGATACCTTACTCATCAATTGAAATTCCCTTAATGATATTACTTTTTAGATCATAAAGCAAATTATGTGAAAGAAAGTTTACAACAATAATAAAAAGATAGAGATCTAGAGGATAACCTTAATGAATTAACTGTTGAAGGGAAAAGAAGGAACTTAATTCAAAATTAATAAAAACATGAGCATTAGCATCAGTGTGAAGGATAAGAAAAAGACAAATAAAATAATCACTAAATCC